>JAJMAB010000098.1:0-17223 GCA_030564825.1 Ogataea sithepensis | reverse complement strand
GTTGTTAGAATTACTGAAGGCGATTTATCACTGAGAAGGGTTTTCGAAATGAAGGTTCGAGGGTCAGCGACCTAAGGGCAAGAAAAGGTGATTGGGAAAGTGGTACAGAAAAAACGATAATGAAAGGCTTTAGAACCGACAATATAGAATTTTAAACTATATTTTATAGATTCTATAGCGGTGTTTGCTCTCATAAACGGGCTGAACCACCAAATAAATCAACTTTATCATCATCATCATCATCATCATTTTTAATGTCGTCAAAGAAATTCTGGATTACATGACAACAACAACAACAACAACAACAATTACATGATATGCTCACCCAGCGTGACCTTGCTTGATCCTCTCTGGCGAAAATTTCCACTAAAGAACTGCCTCAGAAGGCCCTTTCTCCTGGTAATCTGATTTCTGGTCATTAGGAGTGGATCTGTTATATTAAGTACATTATCATATCATAATAATCATCACCTTTATATAACATACTCATTTCCCTAATGAAACGACGGCTCTCTTCAAAGGGTTAGGCTTATTTTTAAATAACCCAATCCGTCTCTCTTTTCTCGCTCCCACTCAAGCAAATTTGGGGGCCACCATTATCACGATAATAATAACAATTATCAATCGATAAAAACTTTAATGATACAACATTGTTTCGCGGAAATTAGAAGGGTTTTATTGCTGTTGAATTGGTGGCTTCTGCTTTTTCTTTTAATGCAACGGATTTTGTTTTTGTTTGCTTTGTTTATTACAGATATCCATATTCTTTTTGAATTTAATCCCTTTATTAGATCTTTATTCTCGGTCGGGTTCCTTTTAATGTTGATTGAGGCGTTCGGTATGATTTGGAAATATAGAACTAACATACAAACAAAACAAACCTCAGTTTTGGATGCAAGAAAGAAAATGACGATGTCTAGAAATTTCGTTGCTTTATGAGACGGGAAAAGTCTCAAAGTTGGCCTAAAACAAGTATTTATATACTCGGATGATTTGATGGCAAGGATAGATTCAGAAGTGGGGGAGAAAACGCCTGCTCAATTACTGCAGTTGTTGGAGGTTGAAGACCATTATCATCCTGACGTATCGTTATCTGCTGGGGATAGTGTGCAGCGGTGTACCGAGTTTTCGATTTTCAAGGATTTTCTATACTCGACGCCAAGTTGGCTCAAGCTAGGCGAATTCGTACCTTTTCGGTTTGACACTTTGATTTCATTGGTCCTAAAGGCTAAAGTACTGATACAGTAACTTTTGATGATCAGAGAGGTAGAAAGATTTATGATTTACATGCGATGGGATATAAAATAGGGTTTCGTCTTGGTGTATCATGCGGCCTCTACGGTTAGTAGCTATGTTTTGCAGATGCTCCAGACGATTTTCTCTTTATTTCCTCTGCACTGAAACAGGTCAAAATAATATATATTCACATCTTAGAAAAATCAGAGGTCACGTGCAGCCGGGGACAGAATTAATTGCACTGAAAAAAATCGATTGCAATTTGCCACACACTGAACAGAGCTCTATCATTAGGTAAGCTCAGGGCTGGAAGCCTGAAGGTGCCGCAAGAGTGAGACTCAGAAGCTCCGCCAAACAACAACGCAGGGCTTCGTGTTCAGTCAGGTTCACAAATGATGTATCTGGATGTTCACCTGTCAACTAGCTTGTCGATAATCTTCGGAATTAGATTGCTCTTTAGTAGTGTTTAATTACGGTAGCACTGAAAGCGATTGTTTCCATTAGAATTACTTTATGTCTTCAAAACAAATCAAACAGTTAGGTGACGATATCTGGAAGACCAAAGTTGAGAAGGTCAATTCGGAACTATTCACGTTGACGTACGGTTCGATAGTATCACAATTATGTCGGGACTTCAATTTCAATTATGATGAAGTTAATAGTCAATTGTTTAAGATGGGTTATAACATAGGGATCAGATTAATAGACGAATTCTTACAAAAGACACAGCTTGCAAGATGCACGAATTTCAGAGATACCGCTGAAATTGTATCCAAGATTGGTTTCAAGATCTTCCTAAATATTGCCCCGATAGTAGGCAACTGGTCGGCAGATTCCAAATCGTTTAGTTTACTTTTGAACGATAATCCGTTAGCGGACTTTGTTGAATTACCCGATGATGGTAGAGCTTTGAAAGAGTTTTGGTATTCTAATATTCTTTGTGGTGTGTTGAAAGGAGCACTGGAAATGGTTCAATTAGACTGTGAAGTGGCGTTTGTGAGCGATGTGCTAAGAGGCGATGATCTAACAGAAATTAAGGTAAAACTAATACAAGTTTTGAAGGACGAAGTGCCTGCTGGAGACGAATAAATAAGTGAAATATCAACGGTACCGTTGCTGGCAACCTCTTAAATAGTGGTTTTCATTTATGGATTTAGGTTTAAAGTATGCACAAGATTATTTAAAAGAATTGGCAAAAAAAAAACCAAAAGATGAAGAGATTGTGACAAGATAGTAACGATCTCGTATCGGTTACAACTAAATAAGTACACGTTACTTGATTTGGAGCTATGAATTAGGTCAGATCACCCGGCGACAAAGCTGGCGTTTAGAAGAATACAAGACACCAGAAACCAGAAACCATTATTCATGGATGCATATATATCAGAAAATCTTTAGTTTCTCTATCAATCGAAAAATTCAGATAATGTAGATAAGGTATAAAAGTAATTCATCACTATGAATATGCATCGCAAGGTGAATAAAAAGTTTCTGGCTCTAAAATGATACTCCCAGAGGCGAAGCACACGACAGAAACAGAACACCAGTCATCTGACTGAAAGATTCCCTTTTCTGTGTAACAAGTATTCTACAGCAATGCCATCACCAACAGAAGATCCGTAGAGGCAAGACAATGAATCAATCAAACAAAATACAACATATAAAGTGGAAGAAAGATGGCCACAAAGAGAGAGGAAGACGGCAGAAAGAAAATTTTCTCGTGCGCTGCCCGATTCAGATTGCCAGGAAAGCGCAGTTTGAGTTTGAAGTTTGAAGTTTGAACTTTGGAGCGGGCCGCTGCACACTGCACACTGCACACTGAAGAAAATGTGGGAGGAGCGCCCTGTGTTTTGTGTTTTGGGGAGTGTACACTGAACCCATGTTGTATATATATATATATATACATATATCTTCATTTCAAATACAATCCTTGTCTACAACTGTATCACCACATATTCGATCTTGTGTACCTTGCATCTCTTTTCAGATTGCATTGCGTTGACCCTTTTGCTTTCCCTGTTTTGAATTCCACCATTTCCCATAAACAGACTTCTTCTTTACTTCGACTTCACGTCATACTCCACTAAAGAACCACTCGGACACTTGATAATCATTTATTCTTTTTGCACACAACCATCAACTTATCGGATACTAATTACCAGAAAATGACTAGTAAAAACAAGTATGCCTACTTTCTTGGTACGTACTCTTCGGATGACGACGATGACGACAACAACATCGTGCAAGGCCATCCATCCAATTCTGTCTCTCATGATTCCAACGACGAACTGACCGACAAGGTCGAAAACTACATGCCTAATGGCGATGATGCTAATGTTGACAACGAGTATAACAGCCCAGGATTGTTTGCCAACAATTTAGTTCCCACAGATTCAGGAAATTCCAAAGCTTCATCGATTCACAGCAAGAGAGACAGCGGTTCTTTGCAGGACTTGATCCGCCAGGTTGACCACTTCAATGCTTCATATTCAAACAAGAACAGCCTAACGGACGACAAAATTTCTCAGAGATCATCCATGCATTCCACAATTGACGATCTGTCCAAATCGTTGGACCAATGTGCAACCGAACTGGGTGCAGATTCCCACTCTTTTGCAGGCTCAAATTTGTCAGGTGACTCGAACAAAGATATGTGGAATACGGGATATACAGAATCCGATGAGATTCAACAGGCATGGACACCGGAGCCAGAAGAAAATTCAAATACTAACTGGCCACCAAACATCACGGTGGATGCCCCTCATACGGATCATCTGGATGTTGGTACTCCAAATTTCAGAACGAGATCTTCGTCTGCCAGCATAAGAGTTCCTTCCCCTAGCCTCTCACCAAAGTCAGCAAGTATAAACCTCGTCTCAGAAGATGAAGATGAAGATTACAATGGCCAAGAATATATCGGTGGTGATGGTCTTCATTCCCAACACGAATTTGAAGATGAAGATGACGGAGAAGGCTGGAATCCTCATAGTGAAGATGAAATAGACCAACACACTACTGCTGACCACTCCATATCGCAGCCTGAAAGCTCACATCTATTTGCAGCAGCTTCTCGTGGCAATTCGTATATAGAAACAAGTGATCATGAAGCTTCCCTTGACAATCAAAGTGCTCGTTCTTCAGACTCCAAGCATCAGCAAATGCTCGATACGAGTGGCGGTCACTGGCAACCGGAACATGAGCAAGAGAGACAAATCGTTGATGCTGAAGATGAGGATGATGCCGATGAGGGTGGATGGAACCCTCACAGTGATGATGAAGATGCTGACGATAAACAGAAATCTGAACTCCAGAACACGAGTCTCTCTTCAGAAGCTCCTATCGACCACCGCCAATCAATCTTAAAGGACCATGATGAGAGTATTTCGTGGGCACCTGAGACCGATGATAACGATACTACCCGTGAATCTCTGAGCCATCGAGATGAATCAGTGGGGGGAGTCCATGAAAAAGAATTGGCGTCAAGGTATTCAGTGGATGCGACAGATGAAAGTGCCTTTAGCGGCGGTTCCAACGAATGGACACCACACGATCGCAGTTCAAGAATATCTTCTGAAAACCAATATGGCGATGACATTGATGAAGGCAATGTTGCTGACAACGATGATGATGATGACGATAGATGGAAACCAGCAGTTGATAATGGTAGCGAGATTACTTCTAATCACGAACATGCAACGTCTAAGTCTTCTGATTTTGCATCCCCAGTTAGTAGAGAGATCCCAGTTTTTAATAACCCATCAATATCCCAAGGGAAACCGTCAAGCAACAATCAATTTGATGATTACACATCAAGATCGGATGATGATCAATTTTCATTTGTACACAACGACGAATTGTCGACATTCAGAAGAAAAATGTCCACTGGGTCATTGTCTACGGGAGCGTATCCATCTTCAATAAGAGGAGACGATGAGACTATCAATGAAGCTCCTTATGGTGATGACTTCAGAGATGAATTTATCAGACAAAATACTAGAAACACAATGAGAACTACCGCTACATCGGCTGCTTATACGTATGATTCCAGTGACGGACCCGGCTCTTCCACTTATGAACTAGAGTCTCCACAAACAGCCATACCATCACTTCCCGGCTCTCGAAATCCATCTGTTTACAACAATCCATACGAGCAGAAAAGAAACTCTAATTACAAAGTGAAATCTATGTTAGGAGACGACGATTTACCTGGCAAAAAACACAGTCTGGGCAACCTAAACGAGAACGAAGAAGTCCAGACTTTTGATGATGTTGCAGCACGTCACAGTCATATTCCAAGTCCAGCAGAAAGAAAATCTTCTGCGACTTCTACGTCCTCATCGATACTGCTCTCCCACGTCAAGAAACTGGAGACTCCAGTGCTTCCAGTTATCGACCTTTCTAAAGTGATGGGATTGCCTTCATCTGATCAGAGATTGTCTGAATTAAGAAAATACAGAGAGGAGCTGCTTTTGTTTGATACCGGATTAACCACTTATTTGAAACAAACAATCCAAATGGGTTCCGTTTCTTTCACCAGTACCGAGTCGCAATTGGGCCCTAATGTTGCAAATGCTTACAAAACTGCTGCTCAACATCACAATGCGCCACATACAACTGTTGATTTGACCAACGGATTGATGAGAAGCTCTACTGCTTTGAAAGAAAAAGGAAGAAAGCTCTTTGGTAAAATTCATCTTAAGTCATGATGTTTTGGTTTCTGCAGTTTGATTGATAGCGATTGTTTTTACTCGTTTCTAAAGCCAGCTAGCTGATATACCCTCCAGTATGCTTGCCTTCTTTTTTATTTATTTATTTATTTTTTTTTTGTTTCGTATCTACAATAATTAGAAACTATTAATCGCACATTAATACAGATTCACAATACGTAATTAGACCATCATTACCGTTAATAAAAATACACATATATTAAGGACCGACCACCGTCTTTTTCGACAATAAGTCGTTCCCTGTAAGCCTGACTTGCTCATCCATCAACTCTTTAATTCTATGACAACCTTCAATACCCAAACTGATCAGCTTCTCTAAATGATCCAAGGGCAATTTATCTTCACATACTACAAGATTCAACTTATCCGAGTCACCAACAACACCAATCGTAATTGAACTTAGGTCATTCTCCTCCAAGGTGTTTATATCCAATAAGGGAACTTTATCGTACAATCCGATGCTGACAGAACTGACATAGTCATATAAAGATATACCGGCATCAATCAAGGCCAAAGTAATTGCGTTACAACAGCAGGAAAGTAACCCTCCATCTAACGAAAGTACAGTCAAATTGATTTCGATAAATGAACGCGCGTAGTTCTTTAGAACTATAGTTTTCAAAAAACATCTCTTCAGAATGATGCATAGTTCTTGCAACCGTCTGTCGTTTCTCATCCTCTTCTTTCTCACGTTTGTTGCAAACGGAGGGTTGTTCACATTGATCGATAGCACTGGGCCATTTAAATCCACTTTTGTGGAACTCAATGAACCTGGTAGTGATTCCATAGGTCCTTGTACCAAGCATATCACTTTAGAGTTTCCTTGCTGGATGTATGATGAGCCATCTGCTGAGTTGGAGTGTGTGTTGAGTTGTGCTGAAAATTGTCTCAATTCGTTGAAACGACGACCGTCAACCCTGATTCCTTCGGGTGAATACAGCTCCAACCTACTCATTTGTAACGAGAGGTATATCTATAATTTCAGGTTTAGTGGCACAGAGAACAGAGACTAGAGACTGAAGACTGAAAAGACTGAAGATCAAAGCTCATATATATATAGATCGAGATAAACGAATTCCCACTCAAAATTTTCAACTCCATTGTAGTAGTGCCACTACCACTGACCAGTAGAGCACAATTTGCAAACCAGAATCTGATCGACGCGTCGCAAAGTCGACCAAAGTTAAAAAAAAAAACGTGTTAAGCAATTCATTATTCGAGTTTCGGAAACGCCGCCCGGCACGGCAGACGGGAAGAAAAAGTGAAAAGCGCAGCATGTGATTTTGAGCGATCTGGACTCCTGGAGCGATTCGGATTTGGAAGGAGATAAACATTTTTTGGAGCTCTGCTAGTTTGACAGCTTTTAAGTTTACCAACTGCAGATTTTATGCTTTCCACGGTGCTGATTTGCACACTTCCTGGACCTGCAATCGTGGACTCGTGACTTGCACTTCTCTCAAGCCTGTTTGCCGACTCATACAAAGTTGGACCACTTTTCAGATCATCTCTTTTCTTGCGAACAGCTTTCTTCATCAAGCTTCGTTTGAATTGACTTCGACTGACAGCAACCTCCCCTTTACAATTATCTAACAGTATACACAAAATTCCCAATGTTAACGATAAAGGACAACATGAACATTGATTACAATACCGTTTGGCAAGCGTTGACGCAGCTGAAGGACATTTTCATTTACTTTAACGTAAGTTGAATCATATCATGGCTTTTCTCCAATGTGTTCGGTTCCTTAATCATTTATACTAACATTCATTTGATTATTTGACAGTATGTAATATCTCTGATCATTATTACACCATTTTTACTACTAGTTGTTTCAGACCTTCTAATTTTCCTCTACCGTTTGTTTGCTGAAACGATCTCTGAATCAATTACTTCAATTATAAGGAGAAGAGCTGAAAAGACAAAGATTAAGACCCAATAATCATTGCTCTTTATCTGATCAGAAAACAGGATATCATTTTTGCTTTTTTGACCATGGGATTCTAATTGCGCTTATTTACTACGACTTTACTTATTTATTCATGTTTTGATATCAACTATTTCGCCACGACTTTGCTTTCCGTTTGCTTACCGTTTGTTTTTTTTACTATTTCCTCAATATTTGCTACAGAGTGTTCTTCTAGATATTAGAATTTCTATACCCATTTTGCTGCTCAACAATAATATTACTTACTAATACTATTAAAATACCCGACCATACGCTTGCGATTAAATTGCGCCTCCAAATGATATAAATACCGATCACCGGGAGACCATTTCCTTTATTTAAAATTGTTGGATTCCTACCTATATTCGATCGGTGTCCAATATGGGTCACCATTACAAAAAATTATCTGAATCTGTATATTAATGCTGAAAATGGGCCCCTCATATCGATCTGAGTCAATGAAGACTTGAGTGAGGAATCAATATTTGCAGGTATCCGGCCAATAACTAAAAAGACAGTAATATATTTATACGGATAGATGTATACTAAACGGGCTTGACTTTTTGGTTTTTGTAATTTTGGTAATTTTGGAAACACAATGGGTTTCCCCATTCTTCAACCTTCTAATCAACCATTTGGGACTACGTTCCTGTATTAAGCTAATTATGGGAATTTGCCGCGTCTATCATATATTGTAGCCATATAAAGCAATCTGGGAAGTTTGAGTACAGTATAGGTAGGTACAACTAACTATATTTATCTCTTTTTGGATATAAAATTCCGCCTATATCTCTACATAGGGGTTAAAAAGGTATTTAAGATACAAAATATTAAGATATCTGACAATCGTGCTTGTTCCCATTGAGAATGGTCATAGGTAAATACATAACATATTTTACGGAAGAACTCGAACAGACAGTGATGTAATACAACAAACACATATAAAACATAATACAATTTTAAAAATTGGAATGCCAATAGCATCAGATACCGTGCTGTTGATTGCTAACTCACGGATTGCTTCAAATGCTCCTTATCAACAGACTCCGCGTCCCATTCGACGGCTGTGCTATATCTTTTGCATGTGTAAAGATGTTTTGGACCCGTCTGGTCTTACGTATTGATCAACTATAGAATTGATGTGATCGATTGTGGCGCGGTCTCCCCAGATAGCCATGCATGCGTTCATGGTCATTTTGAGACAATTTCCATTGGGTGATTATTAAGACCCTTGTTAACCACTTGAAAGAATTGAATCAGAATTTGGGGATTTCAACTCCGAATAACTACAATTAGTCCTTTCTTCATAAAAAAAAAATGAGCAACGAAGAATCCAAAGAGAAAGTTTCTGACACCGACGTTGTCAAGGAAGTGACACCAGAACATCTTGTCGAAACTACTACATCTTCCACAACTACAGCTGTTGAAGAACCAGAACCTCCAAAGAGGCCAGAGAGACCATTATCTCCTGTTTCATCGGCAATTAAGAATTTACAAGATGCTTTCCCATCAATTGAGGACAAATACATAAAGATGGCTCTAATTGCATCTGAAGGTAAATTAGATCCAGCATTCAACGCACTACTATTTCTGTCAGATCCAAGCTCTGAGATCCCAATTCCAAAGCCCGAGGCTAAACCTAAGCTGCCTTCTAGAGAATCAGCAGCTAGAAGAAAACAATTGGAATCCGATGAAGCTTTAGCCAAGAGATTGGCAAGGGAATACGAAAGAAAGGCTTCTGCTTCTTCCGCCTCCTCATCAGCTGCACATAAGCAACCACCACCAAAGCCTGCTAGAAAACCAAAATGGGCTGTTGATGATGATAGCGATTCCGAAGATTTTGTGGAAACCATTGGTAAGACAGTTGAAGATGCAGGGAACAAGATTGGTGGCTGGTTCGGTAGCATTGCAAAGAAGATCCAATCAGAGGTCAACACAAACCAACAACAGGGACAACTATTCAGTGCATTTGGAACTAACAACAGTAACGAAAGAAAGTCTGAATTCAGTGATCAAGGTCACAAAGCATACACACCTAATTTCAACCGTCGTCAAAGTTATGAAACTCACAATTCTGGCTCCGGTGCAGAGCAACTATCCTCTGGAATTGGTGGTATCAAATTGCACGACGAAACGGAACAAGATATTTACGGTACTCCAAAGAGAGATTCCTTTGATAGAAAGAAGAATCTCCCTGACACGCCGGTTACATCTGATGCTACTACTGCTCCTATCACCACAACAGAATCGGAAAGCAATGTAGAAAAGAATTCCGATTCTAAAGGGAAATGGGAGCCATTAACAAGTGTTCCAAATGAACCAGTTAACGATGATACATTCTTAGTTGATGATAGCGAAGATGAGGAAGAATCTGCCACTGCGACCCCATCCAAAGATAAGGAGAAGAAGTAATAGAGACAATTATAGCGGTCTGCCCTTGAATATTTTTTTTTTCTGTAGTCTTTGCTCAACTTTTTTGTCTTTCGATTGTTTATATTCTTTCTTCTCTTGCTAGATAAATCCTATGTATGTGTATTTTATTTTAATTATACATATCTAAATCTGACTTAACAATACATACATCAAAATTATATCTTATCCAGAAAACCAGTTTCCTTGAAGTTGCCATCACACATAACCGTCTTCATCATGCTCCTTAAAACTTCGGTCTGGAATGGTTCGAAAGGGAAATTTTCACCATCTACAGAAATGTAGGATTTCTTGCCGTAGCCCAATTTTGGTATTAATCTGAAAGCCTCCACTTTGAAATGTCCTATATTGTGTTTCCAAACATGTAATCCCTTGTCGAGCGAAAGCAAAATGTCTGCAGTTTTTAGAACGTTTAGCCTAGCATCCAGAAACACGACATCTATCGAACCATCATTTGGTAAAGCTGCAGGGAAGAAGTTTGTATCTTTTGAAATATATGGCATTTTTCCAGAATAGAAAATACCCAAATTGTCACAGGCATTTTGATCCAACCATTCCCATCCATCGTCTAAGTTAATTTCTTCTGGATCCACCAAAGTATCAGAACCTGAATAATACTTAAGCTTAAAGTCATCATCGGTTAGATCCTTGTAAGCGGGTTTTGAATTGTTGATGGAATTCTTGTAAAATTCACTTAATTCTTCCTTGGTTTTTGTAATGTACTTTACGGCGATAGAACAAGGGTATTTGGCACGTCCAAAAACTTGTGCTGCAACACCAAGTTCAAATCTAGATTGCCCCACAGATCTCATCCATTCGGTACCTATATCGGCCTCAGCGATAATACCATACGTTTGACTGAGGAATGACAACTTGACTGGTTCATTTTCCATACAGACAGCCATTAAATCGGTCTTCACAACATGTCCCTTGATGATTTCCAAAGCAGCAACCGAGGGAACTAGCGTCCCAAGACAAGATAGCGACATGGCATTTCCTGATCCAGAAGGTGTCTGACAAATTATCAGCTTGTTAAAGGCCGCCGCTCTATCTTCTCTGCGATATAATCCATTGATGATCTCATGGGGTGTACCATCTCCTGATGCACAGATTATGATATCGTAACTATCAAGATCCAGTTCGTTGGCAATCTTAACGGCATGCTCATGGTATCGGGTCTTGATGAGATCGACACGGTATCTGGCTGCTTTCAAAATTGGCTCCACTTGTTCATGGTAATATTTCTCTGATTTACCTTGACCACTGTGGGGATTCATAACAACCAAGGCCGATTTCTGAGGTTGCGAGCAAGAGTAAGCCTTTGACATCAGCATGCTTGTCAACTCCGTATCAGAGTATTGATGACTCTGAGACAAACTATCCGAAAATTCAATCTGGAAGATTTGAGATGTAGGAACCAGTCTATCACTTGAATTCTGTGCAAAAGTGATGACAACCTCATTTGGAACTTCTCCCGTTGGTTCAACCCATAATATACTTTTGAAGGAAATTGTTTGTCCTTTTGGCAATTCACCAAATTTTAACGTGCTCGTGGAGAACGGTGTACAACACGCTCCGAAAATGCCCGATGAAGAGCTGTCTAGTTGTAAGTACTGTCCAACAACCGTAAGTCCGTCTTCATCTAATTTTGCCCTGACCATTTTTTAATTAATGTAGAGAGTGTGATGAATTTAATCGAATCAAAAAAAGCAAAAAAGGTCACCTGTTTGACTTTCCAATAAACCACCTGGTGTGATCACAATACATGCATACATAAATTATATACACCTCCCAGCTTCATCTCGTCTTACAGTTACGCGCGAAGCCCATTTGGCATTTGCTTCCCGCCAGAGCGTCTCCTGAATCCCTGATTCTCAATCTTATCACTGCTACCGATACGTTACTTTAGTCCCTTCTAGGATGCTCATGGCAGCCTTGTGTGAGTGAAATCCCTTCCTTATGCAAAATTGATTTTGTACCATAGGCATCTTCGTGTCATACCCGTGGCCGAGAGTTTGCCAATTACAGAAAGTCGGGATGTACAATTTCTTACTCGAGAGAGGGTTGCTGCGATAATTGGTATGCATGCGCGTTACGCCAATCGCTCATCCCGTTGCTACAGATCTCGAGATAAGTTATCTGTATGAGATGAGTCGAGCGTGTTGGATCCCTAAACAACTATAAAGTGTGTTAAAACTACAAGTGTGACATTATATATATATATATATATATATATATATATCAATACAAATTTGCAATACTCTGATTATGTCGACTCAAAAACGGTGAATACGGGCATATAATTAGTTTTGGCCCTCAGTACCCACGGAAGTTGGAAGTTGGCACCGGAGCGGCTTGTGGCAAGCCTTGCTTATATAATAACGTTGGTAATGCTCTTCTTTTTAATGGGAAGGGCTTGATTTAGTGCATAGAATGGGACATTCCAAACAGGAATGAACTATATTTACCATACCTGGGAAAGTATGAATGATCGAGAGGATTATATATTGAAATAGACAGAAGTTCAGATAGGAAATTAGTGGAACGCCGGGGTGTCTTCTCTAATAAAAGGGAGTAACACCGTAAATACAATGAATAGCTTACTTACTTACTTACTTACTTGCACAATGAAAACTCTGAAGCTTAAGCCGATACAGATCATGATGCTAGGATATGTGTGTTCCTTTTCATAATAATTTAAAACAGAAATTATTAGCCCTATGTCGTGATAATCTATCTACAGACCATTTTGCTGAGCTTAGACCTTACGAGTTAATCTTTATTGTTTCTTCTATTGGCCAAAAATGTTTTAACTGGTCAATAGGTATGTACGTATGTGTAAAATATGTCAACGAATGAAAACAAGTACTACCGCTATGAATGGATTATTCAATCATTTTCATTTGTCTTGTGGTCGATGTACATGCGCCGCTATGGATTTTTTGAGTGGAATTCCAACGACGAAATCTGGTTATGATTGCATCATGGTTATTGTTGATCGTTTCTCTAAAATGCAGATTTCAAAGTGCAATTTCAGAAGAAACGGCTCACTTATAAATTCACAACATTTATCGATTACAAGGTATCCCTCTTCATCTTCGATAATGTTATTATCATTTCTGGCAGAACATACACTATGGATTAAACACTAGTGAATTGCTTTCTAACATCAGTAATCCCGCTACTGATGATCAACCTATCAGAATATTGACACAGTTACTTCGTGTCTTTTGTGATACCTGGGATAAAATTCTAGCTGTTTTTGAGTAGCTTGTAATTCAAAATTGCTAAGCTCAATTAGGAACATTCCTTTTAAGGTTGATTTAGGCTATATTCCTGAGAGTACACATTATGTGAGTATGTTAGAAAACTTTTCTCCAAAAGCTGATAATGTGTTCAAAACCTTTAAAGCTATTGATATTCAAGTACATTATAGTTTGGTTACAGTTCAGCATCAACAAAAGCTCCATCTCTACAGAAATAGATCAATGGTGTCTTTTGCCGAGGCTGCTTCTCAAGAAGTGGCAAAATTTTAGGCTCGTTACACTAATCCGTCGTACTATGGTACAAACAATAATTCTATGGATTACGCTACAGACTTCGATGCCGATTTTTCTTTTCTAGAAAGCTAAGGTGAACAGTTGAGCAGTGAGCGTAAGAAGTTGGAGTTCTCATTAGGACTTAGAGAGATAGCAAGAAGATGGCATACGTTGTATGCCTAACAACATCCGAATAGTACATACGATGAAATGCTATTTTGTTTTGCAGAACGTTTCCACCCATTGGATTATGAGAACCAGCTTTTAACTAAAATTCGGGCGACAAAGCAGGGTAATAGAAATGCCACTAGCTACGTCAATGAAATTCTTAGTCTCTATGAAAGCCTTCCTCATCCACCATTACGAGAGGATCAAATTATCAGAATCATGATGCAAAACTTACAGCCAGTCATTCGTTTCGAGTTGGAAGAGCTAGTGTTTTTGCACAGATTTATCGTATTCTGATGAATGGTCTGTCGGTTCCGATTCCATTAGAAAATATATCATGCATTATTCCATTCACCACAAGCTTTTAGGGTTTCAAGCCGATACAGATGATGATGCTAGGATATGGATTCCCAATTATAATAATTTAAGAGAGAAACTATTAGCCCATTGGCATGATAATACATCTGCAGGCCATTTTGCTGAACTCAGAACTTACGAGTTAATTGCCTAAAAGGTAGTGACGCCATGTATCTAATGCAGTAACAACAGCATAAAATTCTTTCTCTCTTATTGGATATCGTAATTCACGACCTCGCAACATTCGATTGCTATAGTCAATAACACCTATCAATTTCGGTTGATCTTCTAAGTTCTTCGTGTACATATCCCAAAGACTCATTTGAAGGATCACAGCTAATTCGAAACATGGGTTGATTATCAAAATGAGGCGGACTTAGAATCGAAGCACTAATCAATTTCGATTTCAATTGATCAAAAGTATTCTGTTGTGCCACATTCCAACTCATAACTTTCTTATTTGCATATTGATGAAGAGGTATAGCAATCTGACTGAAATGAGAAATGAATTTTCGATAATAACCAGCTAAACCTAAAAATGACTTGCATTCTGTCGGTGTAGAAGGAGGTTTCCAGTTCTTAATTTTCTCTGTCTTATCATCAGTAGAAATACCATCAGCAGAAATAGTATGACCTAAAAATTTGAGTTCTTTCATGAAAAATTGACATTTCTTCTTTTTCACAATAAGCTTGTTATTTCGTAACAACTGTAGAACATCGTAAGTACTATTCGGATGTTGTTAGGCATACAACGTATGCCATCTTCTTGCTATCTCTCTAAGTCCTAATGACAACTCCAACTTCTTACGCTCACTGGTCAACTTTTCACCTTTGCTTTCTAGAAAAAGAAAATGTTTCAAGTACGGAAGCACCAAACATTTGTTTGCAAAATGTCCGCAACGAAAGAGCAAAGGTCAATCCCAATAAAGGTCACAGCGAAGATGAGTAGGCATCTCATTCGTTTGAAGTCATTGAGAATACTGTTGAATTGCCTTTAGAGACCAATGCTAATGTTTTTGATTTTGATTTTCTTGATATGAATGAATTTAGTGGTGATGATAAAGTCCTTGACTACTTACCTATTAAGCTATTGGAATATGGAGAAGAATTTGATCGTTATTGGATAGTGGGGCTAGATTGAATGGTATGAAAAAGTCATTTGTTCAAAAGAATAGTTTTCATACAAATCGTTCGAAGCCTATTAGAATACGCACGGCTCTAGGCCAAATAGTTATTGTTGATGAGTGTGTCGATTGTTCAATAGAATTTTCGTTAAGTAATGTGCAACTAGGTTAATAGTATATTTGGTTGTTGTAATACAGCAGCTTCCTTTGGCACAAGCCCTTACTATTAAACCTATATTTATTGCTAAACAAGGATTCGGGATCCAACCACAAAGACTTCTCAACTGGACATTCACTATATAGAATATATATATATACTTCTAGACAACGCCACTGGAGGGAAACCCCAGGGCCTCCGCAGGTCATTCCTTCAGGTATCTAGTGTGGGGTTACAGCCTACAGGTCCAACTCACGCTACCGCCTGGCCTAGCTAGAACTGCCACACAACCTTGCACTCAGACCACCATTGTACAGTCAAGAACTTACGTAATATCTTTATACAATTCAGACACTAAACTGACACACAAACTTTCTCCTTACAGTCGTTATAACGGATCCTAGGGTTGTTAGAACTTATAGCCAGTTTCCAGGTGTCCCTGGTCGGTGACTCTTCGTTCCTGCGTTAGAAGAGTGTCACTCAACACGACTTCGTCCAATAGCGGACAGATCGCTGGTTGAATACTAAAGGATAAAACTTTATTCTATGAAGATGGCTTCTTCTAGCGTAACTATAAGTAACTATAAACTTCTAAAGCTTCTTGTCTTCTTGTCTTCTTGCTTACCTCTCTTATGTCTCTTATGTCTACTCTTCTAAAAGAAAAACTTCTTCCATTCTCAGAGAGAAACTTCAAGGGAAAGATGCTTGCTTATATACCACAGGAGATTCTCCTCGCGGAAGCAGCTCCTGATTCTCATTGATCCTTCCCAGTCTCAACACAATCATATTACCTAATCCATAACATGATGATGATGATAATGATGTAATTGTTTTATTAGGTGGTTCAGCCCGTTTATGAGAGCAAACACTCCGACATAATTAAACTGACGTAATAGCTTACTTGATCAGAACTTTTTTCAAAGCTGTTTTTTTTTTTCTTTTTTTTTTTTCAAAGGTTCATAATATTTTATTACTCTATATAAGGTAAACCAGGTTTACTATTTTTCAATATACACTTCGACACAAGCTTCCTATCGCTATACAGAGAAAACAAAACACCGTAAAGAAAGGGGAGAAAAGACCAGCCCGAAAACCGATATAAAACCCACAGGAATAATAGACTTGAGGAAAATCCTCTAATAGAAATAATTGAGATCACCCCCAGGATTGAACCAGTGACGCCTGTCCAGTCAAGGAGCAATAATAATAATAATAATAATAATTTATTCTCGACGAGGTTATATAAAAATAAACCTAACCCTATGAAGTGAGCAGTCGTCTCATTAGGGAAATGACTATAGTATATAACAATTAACTAAAGTAATACGCTACATATCAGTTTCACTTATCCTAATGACCAGAAATCAGATTCCTAGGAGAGATTGCCTTATGAGGCAGTTCTTTATTGGACTTTTTCATCAGAAAGGATCAAGCAAGGTCACGCTGGGTGAGCAGTTAACCAGATATCATATTATCCAGAATTTCTTTGACCGACATTAAAAAACTCCGTAGAGGAAAAAAGTCTATGACAACTTGTTT
>JAJMAB010000097.1:0-56722 GCA_030564825.1 Ogataea sithepensis | reverse complement strand
GTGCACTTATGTTGTAACGACTATAGGCGTTTATCGACGTTGGATCTCGAGGACTAACTAGATATACTTAGATATTTGGGTTCCTTACTTTCTTCTTATTAAATATCACTTTGCAGAGACTTCTTCTTAGAAGGAGGCATTTTCCGACTGGAAACAGTGGTCTTTAGGTTGTTGAGAGTTCTTCCTATCGGCAATAGCACACTGTCTTTCAGGACCTATAATTGCGTATATATATACTCTACGTGAATTCATCCTACGAACAACTATGCTTCGATAAGCAGAAGAATAATCATCATAGCTATAACTTTGTTATATATGTGATATGGTATATTATGTAATTGGAAACGGTACTGAAGTAGGCCGGTTCTTTGGAACATTACATGTAGCTGCAACAAGAACCAATATATACTAATGATTTGAATTGTCAATTAATATTATGTAGGAACCCAAAACATGAAGCTCCGTTTTCACAGATTTTCGTGTCGCCTGCTTCCAGCCAACTTCTTCCACAATGCAAGATAGGGTATCTTTCACGTAATATATTACATAATCAACTTATAGTGAAATTTTGATACATGTGCATAATAGGGTTGATGTTTACTCCGTTGGGTTCCCTTCGATCCAGTTATAGTTCATCCCGTATGTGGGATCCAAAGCAAACATCCTTGAAACAAAGTTTCTGGCAAATATGAGGTTGATTATCATTTTATTGGCGATATTTGAATTTTTTCAATTGACGTTTGGTGCTCTCTCTAAAGGGGATTTGAAACAGAGACAGCTAGACTCAGAGAACGGAATAATAAGAGTCAAACCATCGGAATTCGAACAAGTGTTTTCCGATTCCAAGGATTACTTCTTGATAACGCTACTTACAACAACGACATCGAATAATTGCCAGCTATGTTTGAAATTTCAACCAGTTTTCGAATCTGTTGCTAGATCACACAGGAACACTAACCCTGACTCCACGTCTGTTTTCTTCTTTCAAGTGGAAGCCTCCGAAAACATGGAATGGTTCCAAAAATACAGAATCGATACTGTGCCACATCTATGGGTTTTCCCTGTTTCATCCATGATTTACAGAGAGGCTGGTGTAACCACTACGCCGAACGATCCAAGGGTGCCATGGCCACAGACTATCAGCATAGTTAGCGAGCACTACGTTTATAACGTGCCGGATTCTCTGCAATTCGATGCTATGGAATTGCAATTCGCCGAGTTTGTAGGCGAGATTGCCAACACCAGTATCATCATAGACAAAAATTTCGACCTTTGGTTGATTGGAAAGTACGGTATTGGATTTTTTGCCTTTTTCAGATTGCTCCGTGCACATAAAGAGAAAGTGATCAAGAACTTGTTGAATGGGAAGCTATTTTTGGTTGGATCGATAGTTCTCATTTGGTTCAATATGTCTGGACTCAATTATTGTTTGCAACGTGCTGTTCCCTTCATTGCCAAACAGAAGAACGGAGATTTGAGTTTTGTGGCACCGGGAACGCAACAGCAGTTGGGTGCCGAGATAATCATCTCCATTTTTTTCCAACTTTGTTTTGGATTGATTATGATCCTGATGATCGATGGTACTAAATTGCTGCAACCGAAACAAAGGAACGTGCTAATGGTTTTGTTGGCTTGCTCCATGTTCATCAACTATAATGTGTTCACAACTTTCTTCTTGATGAAAAACAGTGATTATCCTTTCAATACGATACCCATTCAAATATTTTGAAAATAACTAGTTGTATATATTAATAAAGGTAGATATGCCATTAGGTTGATGAAGTTATCTATAAAGTATAATACAGAAATAAACAAACAAAGAAAAGAAGAAAAAGCCAAAGAGCCATAAACCAAAAGCAAAAAAATAAGATAGGCTTCATTCTAATTTCTATCTAATCGGTATCATCTTTTTGTTCGTCCTTATTGACGAAATAGAAGGACAAGCAAATTAAAACAGCGCCAATCACGTAAATCGCAGAATTCATCTTGTGTTTCAAGACAAAGTCGCAGACCATGGCCACAGGGATCGTCAGGGACAAACCCAACGTGACTGTTAAAGGGGAGGTCAACAACATCGCCCTAGCCCATAAGAAATCGGCAAGGAACGAGATAAAACAGTTGAACAGCAAGACAAAATAGACGCCCCCAGTCTTCGGTAATTCAAACGTTTCCCATCCGTAATAGTGCAAGACTACTAAAGGTGGCCAAAGGAACAAAAGGTTGAAAACACCGACGAAGCCGAAAAACAACTTCATATCCATGCGATCGTCGTCTCTCACTTTCCACTTGAGCAGGATCGAATAGACACCATAACAGAGCGCCCCAGACAATGCCAACAAATTACCAATCAGAATATAAGTTCTGGTGTTGTTCGTGACCGGTTCATCGTTATTAGTGACCAGTATCACACCGCAAAAGGAAAGAAATATGGAGCCAAGTTTTATTCCGTTGATGGATTCTATGCGGAACAAGTAACCTATTATGATTGTGAAGAAAGACGACGTTGAGGATAGAATCGTTTGGGAGGAGACGGATGTATAGATGAGGGAAGCATTGTTGACGAGGTTTGAAAGGAACCAAAGCGCACAGAACCAGAATGCCAACGACATAGTCTCTTTGAAAGTCAAAGGGGCAAGATGTTGTCGTGCTTCCAATTCGACTTGGGTCTCAACGTCTGCCTCTGATAACGGCACGGTCGACTCCAAGTCATCACCAATCAGGATCGACTCGTAAAATCCGCTGTTTCCGTTTAATGTGGAAGTGGAGTTTGCTTTGTAGACGTGCTTGTATCTGTTATAGTAATAAGGGATCAAATATAAGGAGAAGGACGCGGTGTTAATCCACGTGATGAAGAACGGTTTTGAGTAGGTGTTTTTTTCAAACAGGTCGCTTAGCAAGACGGATGACAGAACCCAGAAGATGACGACACAGAGGAGGAAAAATAGGCCTAATGTCCAGTCCTTTGATTTCTTGATCTTCTGAAGTGAAGCTAAGGGGAGACGCAAGTGAGAAGGGTGTGGCTCGAGGGATGCAGACATGGTATATGAAGAGAATATCGATTGTTGTTGGGTAGCGGTGGATCCATAAAAAAGAAGATAAAGTGAGAGAAATACAAGAGAAAGAAATAATAAATAAATAGTAGCAGAACAATAAAAGAGGTATAGCTTCCCCAGATGAGTTGCAGGTATAAGTAAACAAATGGATTTAACTCTATATAATATTGTATATATAAAATGTATATATATACAATCTACAATATATATATCTTTAGCAAAACGATAGTCAAATTTGAATTCTTTCTGTCCCGCGATAAGACGTCTTTCCGCTTTCGCTCTTTCACGTGACCTCCTCTTTCTTCTCTATTTTCTCTGTTTCCTCTCTATCTTCTTGGTAGGTGTTGTATTTGCCTGGCGAGCGGTCTTGAGAGTATGTGCATGTATCCTGCTCTGTTAACAGTTATTTGCTCTGTATATTGCGTGCTGTGCAACCAACACATGCATATATATATATACCTTAAACAAGAGTCAGAAACACCCGTACATAAAACATAGGCGGTAACAGTTACCCGCCCTACAATTTCTAGATCACGTGATCCAGCTCACAAATAATTTTTCATCGGCTTCAACTTTTTTTTCTTTTTGAAGGCACTGAGAGTGTGAGAGTTTTCGGAGGTCTATGATGGATAGATGGATTGACTACGATACTTATAGGGTTTGAAAACACAGTTGTACCTTCTCTTACTACAGGTTATCAGTTATCAGAGTTTAGATTTTTTTCAACAAGAAGTTTTCTTCCCCTACTTCAGCATATCACTGTACTTTATCTCTTTTTTTTTTTTGATCGATCGACACTACAAGGTCTTTACTCTTCTCCACCCAATTAAACACATCTACTTACACACACCCACATAATACAATATTCTCGATATGTCCTGGTTATTTGGAGGCAAGAAACAAGAACAACAGCAAGCACCTGCTGAAGAGGTTAAACCAACAACAAACAGATTGGGATTTGATCCAAACCAAATATCCGACGTTTCGGCCATCTTGGGTTCAGCATCCTTAGACCCTAATAGACTACATCCTTTAGCAGGCTTGGATAAAGATATCGAATACTTAGACCTAGACGAAGAAAAATTATCCACTCTAGAAGGTACTGGTAATGGTCTTCTACCTTCCAGAGGTTGGACTGATGACCTTTGTTACGGTGCCGGAACGGTGTATGTTTCCGGTTTGGCATTTGGAGGTTTGAAAGGTTTCAGTGAAGGTCTGAAGCATCTACCTGTCGGTAAAGTCGACCCAGTCACAAATGAGGTGAGAGTGGTGCCTTTTAAATTGAAGTTGAACACTATTTTAAATCAGGTGACCAAACATGGCCCTCATATGGGTAACAGTGCCGGTGTTTTGGCAATCATGTACAACTTGATTGATTCTAGTTTGGATAACATAAGAGGAAGACACGACGATTTGAACTCTTTGGCTGCAGGTGCATTGAGTGGAGCGTTGTTCAAGAGCAGTTCCGGTTTGAAACCTATGGGATATTCGGCCGGTGTCATGACTTTGGCTGCTGCTGCTTGGTGTGGTTTCAAGAGATTTGTTATCTAAGTTTTGTGTTTTTAATTTCTTTACATTTCTTTGGCTTTTTAGTTATTCATCTGTTGCATAAATCAGATGGGGGTAATCGGGAAGCAACTTAGTACTTGCTTTTAATATTGGAGAGTTCGATGAAAATTGTTCATAAAGGTATATTTGCTTTGGCTTTTGACACACTCACAGATACACTCACCCTCCACCCTCACCTCTTAATTTTGATTTGATTTGTGTTTCTTTTATTTCGTTATGTCCACTTACCTGTGTTTTTTTTTTCCGAGTTTCACTCACCCATTTTTCATGATATTTACAAATAAGGTTGACTCTGTTTTATTTGAATTTTTTTTTTTGTTGTTTTTCCTTTTGCCCCCACCCTTACCTCTCAACTCCATTGAACTTTATGTGTCGTTATGCTTGTTTTTACTGACACAAAGCAACCCTCTCTCTGTAAATAATCCATTTCTTCTCTTACTTTTTAGCTACATATATATTAGTTTTGTGCGATCCTCAATGATATATTGGCAAAATATACTTATAGAACGACGAGATTTTAAATCTGGTATGGTAGACCACCAGGCTTAAAAGTGAACCCCCAACTAGCAACGATTAAACAGTAATGAAGATTTATCAAGTTTAATTCCTCCATCTCATCTAAAAACTCTAATCGTGTGATGTGCTCCAGCACTTCAGGTTTTACCCAGTTGAAATAAACAAACTTCAAGTCAGAAACACCAACCTCTTGTTCGTTGAAATCTAATCCAACAAACCGCTTCTTCTGCGATTCTATTGATCCATAAGTAAGCAAAGACGGCATTTCGATGCTTCGTGTCGACAAATTCCTAAGCATTATTTCACCATACGAACCCGAAGATTGTGACGTTGGAGAGGACCTAATCCCTGGTTTGCCAGGAGGCATACCAAGCCCGTTACGATTTGGTGCATTGAAATTTGTCCGATTGCCGTTATCGTTGTTGTCATGGGATCCCCCGATGGGCTCATAAATAACGAAAACACCCATTTCTAAACTTTTTCTAAAGAAGTGGAGAAGCTGATCGGCCCTTTCAGTCGACAGATAGCATATGCAGCATTCGCTCAATAACAATGTCTTCTTGCTGAAGTCCACATATGGCTCCAATTGGGTTTTAGAGGTCAATTCACGAAGATCAATCGGAAGTAGGTGGTATCTAGGACCATGCAACTCTGCGGGTGCGCTGACTGACTCCACATAGTTCTGAGGAAGCGGCTGTTTCGTTGTAGGATCAATGGATAATGTGGTATAGAGTTTTGAAGATGGGTCAAGAATAGCACATCTTTTGATCTTGCAAGTTTCCTCAAAATCCAGCTCTATATAAGTGAGGTTAGGATTCGTTGGTAGAAGACTGAATACCCTTGTGTCGCTTCCTGAGCCTAGAGAAATGATTTGTAATGGCTCATCTGGTCCCGCCTGCTGCAAAAATTGCTCAATCAGTAAGTTGATACTGTATGTACGAAGCCAAGTTCCTCGATTGATCACGGGGGATTTTAAAACTTGTGGTCTTGACAATGCAAGATGATGACCACGCTGTTGGTTTTGATATGATGTCCCGGACAGTGATCCCGTTACCGGCCTTGTTGGGGCCGCATTAGGCGAAGCGGATGATGATGAATCGCTGTTCTTCCCTGTAAAATCGAACCATCCAAAAAATTGCTTCTTCAAATTTCTTCGAAGAGCCAAGGATTTAAATTGGGATTCTACTGAGAGTAGTTTGTAGTTGATCAGGCTCGGTATGAGTGACTCGAGGTAAGGATCTGTCATGTAACCCTTGAGATGCGTAGAGAGCCGGCACGATAGAGCATCAAAGTCGGTTGACCTTATGGCCGAGTCATGCTCGTCCGATTCGTTATCCAATGGCATTCAAAATAATGTAATTAACAAGCAAAAATTAATTAATAAAATATAAAGTGAAAAAAAATTAGATCTAGATCACAACTAAGCTCCACACCTCAAGGCAACGTAAATCAACATCATCGAATCTCACTGCAACAATAACGGTTCGAGCCGTCGAGATAAAAATCCACTATATATATTATAGATAGCTTTACATCGTGAAATTTGCGAGGACCGACCGGCGACGCAGCTCGAGAAGAGCGATGCCGACGCCGCCCCCACAGACTCCTGGCCGCCCAAGCCGGAGCAGCAGCCAGCAGGTAGTAGGTACCTGGTCCGCCACACTGGCTGGGCTCGCCGCAGATCACGCTTATTGGCGGGTGACAGGCGCCGTCTGAGCAAACAGTGGTGACCACTGACCAGACAGTTTTTACTATATACACCCGAGATCTTTAATTTTTTATCGCTTGAGTAACTCAACTTTCCTATGCGTAGACTTGATCCCTTTCATATATAGTGATCAATAGTCGTCGTCTGCATTTTTGCCCATGCCTTCAATTCTACGGCTTTTGCCGGCAAGAATGTGGTTTAGCGAAAGGCAGAAGACCGTCTCAACTAATGAATGAAATCATTGGCGACTAATCACGATACTAGGCAATATACACCGCCATAGTAGTATAGCCAAGGAGTTTTATCCATCCCACAAGAATTTGAGTAGGCTTGCTGATTATCATTCGGGGCTCCTTCGGTCTCTTGATAAATAAAACTGGGAAGGCAGCAACAGCACCAAAAACAAAAAAAAAGGGTCCAAAAGGGTTTCCTGTAAAATGCACATATAACGACCGAAAGACCAGTGTCGACTAAAACAATCGTATCTCAGGGTCTTGAAGGCTAGCAAAAACGGATGATGGATCCACAAAGAGGAGGCTGCTTCACAACCAAACGCTGCACTGCCATTTATGAAGAATAGATTAAATACCTGCAGTTACCAAATTATAATAGTGCGTGCTAATCTTTTTGAACTCCAAGATGAACGTTGTTCCAGATAATATCAAGTGGAAGCATGCCCTGTCTATATTCATAATATCCATGGTATTAACATTCGCATTTCCTGGTGGCTACCATTAACGACAATCTCAGCTTGTGCACTGTGGCTCTCCCCACACACGCGCGATAAGCACAAATAAGCTCTGTATATATTTTTTTGTCAATTGTCATGTGGAATGGCTGCCACTCACAGTCTTCTTACAATCCGATCACTGGGAATAGCAACATGGGTCTACCATTTGCTTTTTCACATCCGTTGAAATAAAAGCAACAATTTATTTTTGCAGTATTGCTAATGACTCTGATATGTAGAGTTAATTAGGGTAGAAGTAAGGCAAAATTTCTATGCCAAAATGAGGAAAATAGACAAGCCTGCTTTGAACTTACCCTATGTACATAATGTTTTAAATGTGATGATTCAGATCTGGGGACCACTGGTAGCAGGAAATCCAACTTAGGGGCCCTAAAACTTTTTTAGAAAGCAACTTTACATGAGATTGTGTTTAGCAGTTTATAATCATATGGAAGATAATTGGTAGAACCGGGCCGTTTCAGGGTGCTACGCTTATTAATGCCTAATTCTAAAAGAGCCGTATGGAGCATGGATAAGTTTCAAGATAATTAGACTTAAGTCAGGTGGCAATGATATCTTTCACGTGATCATTGAAAGCATGGATTTTAAGTTAACTGATAGACACTTGCGGGTTCGCCGTGGCACTCTTATTGATGCGGCGAGCCCAAGAAACGGGTCCTCAGAAAGCAAGAGGAAATGTTCGTGCGCCACGGTTAGAATAAATCTCCGTTTTAGTGCACCCCATTTGCTGATCTTTGATTTTCTTTATTTCCTTGGTGCCACCACCACCACCGTTGGAATACTACCAATGATATTTTGGATAGGGTGATTTAGATGATAATATTCTAAATGAATTGGACAGGCAACTTAGTAAAAAATTTTAATATATAAACCTCCCTACGTTTCCGGAAGAATTCAATCTTCCTACCCCTTTTCTCCTTGTATTTTCCATCGATAACATACAACAGATTTATCTAACACTATCAATAATGGCTGTGGAAACTGACAGAAAGAGTGTTGAGGAGTTTAAAACCAGTACAGTTCAAGTCAAAACCTCTGATACTGCAGAAAGTATCTCTTCTCTTGAGGATCAATCGATTGACAATAAATCGACCAACCCTTTTCTAGATCCTGCTATCGCTAAGCACTACACCGATTTATACGAGAAAACCCAGTATGAATGCCGTCACCAATTTGATCCCAACTTTACCTGGACTGCAGAAGAAGACAAAAAGGTTGTCAGAAAATTGGAATGGAGGGTTACCCTTTTGGCTTGTTTTATGTTCGTTGCTTTACAAATTGACCGTGGTAACTTAGGTCAAGCTGTTGCTGACAATTTGTTGGATGATTTAGGAATGACAACCGCCCAATATAACGTTGGTAATACTATTTTTTACTTGACATTCTTATCCGCTGAACTGCCTTCCCAATTGGTTTCTAAGAGATTGGGTTCTGATATTTGGATTCCAATTCAAATGACTGGTTGGTCTTTGGTTACAATTGCTCAATGTAGAATGCACAATAGAGTTGGATTCTACATTTGCAGAGCTTTGATCGGTTTCTTAGAAGGTGGTTTTATTCCTGATCTAGTTTTGTGGATGTCTTATTTCTACACTTCTTCTGAATTATCGATTAGATTATCTTTCTTCTGGACTTCACTATCTGTCACACAAATTTTGACAAGTATTATGGCGTATGGTATCTTACACATGAGAGGTATCGGTGGCATGGCTGGTTGGTCTTGGATCTTCTTGATTGAAGGTTTATTCACGTTGTTAATTGGTATTCTTTCATTCTTCTTGATGGTTCCATCTTCTGTTCAAACCAAGAAACCATGGAACAAGAAGGGTTGGTTTACCGACAGAGAGGAAAAGATTATTGTTAATAAGATTTTGAGAGATGATCCGACCAAGGGTGACATGCACAACAGACAAGGTTTGACCTTGAAGATGCTTTGGACTTCAATTTGCGATTACTATTTGTGGCCTGTGTATTTGATTGGTATCACGGCTTACGTTCCAACTAATGTCTTGACTCAATATTTAACTTTGGTTTTGAAGAACTTGGGATTCAGTACTTTCCAAGTCAACTTGATGGCCATTCCTTACAACGTCCTACACATCATTTTGTTATTGATAATTACTTGGTATTCTGAAAGAGTTAAAAGTGTTTTCAACGTTGCGCTGTTCCAACCACTTTACACCATTCCTTTAGTCGGTGTCCTAAGATTCTGGCCTGGCTCTATGGTTAATAAGTGGGGTACTTATGCCGTCCTTACCTTGGTCTTGGGTAATCCTTACATTCATGCTATGATGGTTTCCGCTTGTTCCAGAAACTCGCAATCAATTAAGACAAGAACAGTCAGTGCTTCATTGTATAACATGTTCGTTCAAGCGGGATCAATTATCTCCTCGAATATTTACCAAGCTAAGGATAAACCACTTTACAGAACTGGTAATGCAGTTTTGTTTGGTTACGCATTGGGCTTTTTACCAATTCTTTTAGGTACCAAATTCTTCTATGTCTTTATCAACAAAAAAAGAGACCGCATTTGGAATTCTATGAGTGATGAAGAAAAGGAAGACTATATCTTAAACTCAAAAGATATTGGATCTAGTAGATTAGACTTTAGATTTACGCATTAGAGTATTTTTGTGAATTTTTTGATTTCAAATTTCGTTTGGTGGTTATTTTTCAGTTTAACACCTTGAGAGCATTTTTATTTTCTACTTTAGTTGCTTTTTTTTTTCTTTCTTTATGGTTTTAATTTCTCTTATAGCTCTTTAGTCTACCAATTTATTCTCGAGTTTTTCAGTTAACAAAAGCACCATTTTGTAAGATTGATGCAATCATCTGCTGCGGATAAAGTGTTCAATGAAAGTTGTTGCCATTGTAGGTATCCATCGACGCATATAGACGTTGAATCTTCTGTACTGATCAGATATGCTTAACTGTATTTGTTCTTTTATCAACTTCTGTTCACCATATAACACTTTATAGGAATCGCTTCTTAAAATGAGTCGTCATTAGATTGGAAACAATGGTATTTAGGTTGTTGATAGTTCTTTCTATCAGCGTTACCTTATTGTTTTCCGTGTCCATATATATATCTATGTCTTGGCTATATAATACTCTAGGTGGGTAAATCTAAGAGTAGCTATATGTAGATCGAATAATATCGAAAACATTGTTATATGGCAAAGTTGAATGACAAATCCAACTGATAAACTATACATTTAAATCAACAGCGTCAGGAGAAGCGTGTATTACTATTTAGAAGTTGAATTATATATATATATATATATATATATATATATTATCTAATTCATATTTATCCTTTAAATAAAAACTCTTAAAGAATCCAAATCCGGAAAAGTATATACTAGTTATTCGTGTATGGTAAGTGCACAAAGGGAGTTTACGTTTATTTACACTCACTAAGAATTATTCTTACGTCAGCCGCAATTCTTAGGAAGACCCAACAGTCTGCAAACAAGGAGAAAAAATTTGTAAAGGGAATATAGGCACAGCCTTGTAGTTAGATCATGAAACTTAAGCTTTTAGTTGTACATATAAAAGAATAACTCGATGGTAAATTTACAAATTATATCTCATATATATGCAAAAGAAGTGACAATAGTAATGAAGGGCCAGACTAAATCCCAACGAAATGCTACTGACAAGTAATACGGCAAGTGACAGTAAAGGATGTAAACGCTATATAGAGGGAAATCCGAGTTAGACAAAAGATCAAAAAGAGTTTGCACAGCCAGAAGAATCCTTTCTGACGTCAGCCGTAGTGCATACCCAAAATGGAGTCTGTTGGATTTTTCTGGCTCCTCGCCACCTCAACAATTATGTTGGTCCGTAGGCCAGCACCCAGTAGCCTGAGCTAGCGGCAGCTGTCTCTGCTTTTCCGTGCTGGTGGGAATTTTCCTGGTGATCCTCCACGCCCAGCCGACTTTCTGGCAGGCCTTTCTCCTGCCATGCTGCTGTGCCGCCGGGAAGGGCACGTCTTCTCCCCAAGTCCGCGTGTACTGACAGATTTCGTAAGGTGTTGGCTATATGAATAGTTCAACATTGTTTGGAGCCATTGAAAATCTATATATATGTAAACCTTTTGAGCTACCTGATTTTACTTCTCAAATTGACCACTAAGAGGATCGTTTGCTTAGTCGACAACAAATTCTACACTATATTGCTCCCCAGAAGCAATTGAATTCGTCAGACGTAACATCGATATATATATACATCTTGCCTCCATATTGATTTTTCATTTGTTACCTTCGGACAACAGGTACTTTCTTGAAAAATTATAATTTGAAGCCAATACGTCAAAATTAATAACAACAGGTTTCAAGATAGGACAACAACTTGATTTCCAGCCTAATATTCGACAAAATCATATTTAATTTTCTAATCGAACACCAATAGTCTGAGTCTTTAGATTTTTGAATCTCACTTCCGGACAAATCATAACTACAATTCGATTTCTGTCCTATTGGCAACCAACAATTTGACAATTGTGTTATCACGATACAGGTAAGTCACTTTTACTTTCAGTTTCCTTTTAAAGACATGATCTCACTCCTATGAGTAAGACATGTCTCTTCTATACATTTGTTCTTCTTTTTTCTCTCCGGTAGAATATGTTCACTTTGATTTTCGTTTTCACCACACACAATGTACTCCGAAGGCTTTTCTGATTTCGAGATCCATCACAATGCGAATTGACATTTGACTGCTCTACAACTACGTCATTAAAAGTCTCTACTGGACCATCATAATAACGACACCTTTTCAGATACTGATAGCTTGCAATTCCAATAACGACGTTGGCCCCTTCATGGCAATCTTAACAAGACTGTCGGAAAATGAAGGCTGTGCAGCTGCCCTGAGCGAGATGCCGGATGAGAACAGAAC
This sequence comes from Ogataea sithepensis, assembly GCA_030564825.1. NCBI lineage: Eukaryota > Fungi > Ascomycota > Pichiomycetes > Pichiales > Pichiaceae > Ogataea > Ogataea sithepensis. The sequence continues at coordinate 44,223 of JAJMAB010000097.1, read as the reverse complement.
TCGCCCCAGCGTGTCACGTGTGGCCCAGCTTTGAGTTATGGTGATTCAGGAATCACGGTGCACAGGAAGGCGACCGCGACAGCAGCGCCTGAAGCGACTCAGACGACTTAAGGCATCCAATTTGTCTTGCAAATAATTTTCCGTCGGTTTGTCTTAAACCCGCATTTTTGATTTCCAACAAATATTTGCTGGGGTTGGGCTTTTGTTTCCCCGGTCTACCGTGAGAAATTTAAATGATGTTGATATATTACATTCTTCGGCTCACGGCTAGTCTTCATTTTTGAGTCCTTCCTAATTTAATCGCCAATTGAATCGCGATTTGCAGTATAGAGATATCAAACAACGATCACACTTAGAAAATCAAACGCGTCAATTGAACAATCAAAAAAAAAGACCCTTATTTAACCTTATCTACCTAACTTGCCGGAGAAGAGAAGCAGGATAATGAACCCCACACTTGGTCTATGAACAATTATATCAAAACTAACACTTTTTACTATTCTCTTTATAGGAACTTTCTTGGGCTCATAAATTCGTCGGTCTATACACGTTCGTTCAATTTTGTACATTTAATTCAGCACAATAATAATAAATATACCAACAACAATAGAATTAATCAATCCATTACAAGACATTTTTCATCGTTTAGACACTCGCAATTGAACAAAATGACAGCCACATATTCTGACAAACATAAGACCCTACCTAGCCATTTCCTTGGTTTGAATTCAATTGAAAAGGCAGAACAATCTCCAATTCAAGATTTTGTTAAGAAACATGAAGGTCACACTGTGATTCAAAAGGTTTTAATCGCCAACAACGGTATTGCTGCCGTGAAAGAAATTAGATCTGTGAGAAAATGGGCGTACGAAACATTTGGTGATGAAAGAACCATTCAATTTGTCGCCATGGCTACTCCTGAAGATTTGGAAGCTAATGCCGAATACATTAGAATGGCCGATCAGTACGTTGAAGTTCCAGGTGGTACCAACAACAACAACTATGCTAATGTTGAATTGATTGTTGAACTTGCTGAAAGAACTAGGGTCGATGCCGTGTGGGCCGGTTGGGGTCATGCATCAGAGAATCCTTTGCTACCAGAAATGTTAGCAGCATCTCCAAGAAAGATCATCTTTATCGGTCCTCCAGGTTCTGCTATGAGATCATTAGGTGATAAGATTTCTTCCACCATTGTCGCTCAACATGCCAAGGTTCCATGCATTCCTTGGTCTGGTACTGGCGTCGACAAGGTCACTATCGATGAAAAGACAAACTTAGTGTCGGTTGATGATTTCACATACGCTAAAGGTTGTTGTACCTCTCCAGAGGAAGGTTTGGAGAAGGCAAAGGAAATTGGATTTCCTGTCATGATCAAGGCATCTGAAGGTGGTGGTGGTAAAGGTATTAGAAAAGTTGACAACGAAGAAGATTTTGTCACTCTATACCACCAAGCTGCTAATGAAATTCCAGGTTCTCCTATCTTTATCATGAAGTTAGCAGGTGCTGCTAGACACTTGGAAGTTCAATTGTTAGCTGATCAATATGGTACGAACATTTCCTTATTTGGAAGAGATTGTTCTGTTCAAAGAAGACACCAAAAGATTATTGAAGAAGCACCAGTTACCATTGCCAAGCCTGATACTTTTAGAAAAATGGAAGCTGCTGCCGTGAGATTGGGTCAATTGGTTGGTTACGTTTCCGCTGGTACAGTTGAATACTTGTATTCTCATGCTGATGATAAATTCTACTTTTTGGAATTGAACCCAAGATTACAGGTTGAACATCCAACAACTGAAATGGTTTCAGGTGTCAACTTGCCAGCAGCTCAATTGCAGATTGCTATGGGTATTCCATTGAACAGAATTAAGGATATTAGATTGTTCTATGGTGTCGACCCTCACACTTCGACTCCAATCGATTTCGATTTCAAAAATGAAGGCAGTTTGACAACTCAAAGAAGACCAGTTCCTAAGGGTCACTGTACTGCCTGTCGTATCACTTCTGAAGATCCTGGTGAAGGTTTCAAGCCTTCTGGTGGTACTTTACATGAGTTGAACTTTAGATCATCTTCGAACGTCTGGGGTTACTTCTCTGTCAGTAACCAATCTTCGATTCACTCATTTGCTGATTCTCAATTTGGTCACATTTTTGCTTTCGGTGAAAATAGACAAGCTTCCAGAAAGCATATGGTTGTTGCCTTGAAAGAACTTTCTATTAGGGGTGACTTCAGAACCACGGTTGAATATTTGATCAAATTATTGGAAACTCCTGACTTTGAAGACAATACTATTACCACCGGTTGGTTGGACGAATTGATCTCCAAGAAGTTGACTGCCGAGAGACCAGATCCAAATATTGCTGTCATCTGTGGTGCTATTACGAAGGCTTACATTCAAGCTGAAGAAAATAAAAAGGAATACACCACCTCATTGGAAAAGGGTCAAGTCCCTTCAAGAGACCTTCTTAAGACAATCTTTAATGTCGAGTTCATTTATGAAGGCCACAAATATAAATTTACCTGTGCCAAATCAGCGAATGATACCTTTACTCTTTTCATTAATGGTTCCAGATCTGTTGCCAGTGTTAGAGGTTTAAGTGATGGTGGTTTATTGGTTGCCCTAAGTGGAAAATCTCACTCAGTTTACTGGAAGGAGGAAGTCGCTGCTACTAGAATTTCTGTTGACGGTAAGACTTGTTTGTTGGAAGTTGAGAACGATCCAACTCAATTGAGAACTCCATCTCCAGGTAAGTTAATTAAATATTTAGTTGAAAACGGTGACCACGTCTCCCCTGGTCAGGCGTTCGCTGAAGTCGAAGTTATGAAGATGTGCATGCCTTTGCTTGCTCAAGAGAATGGTACTGTCCAATTGTTGAAGCAGCCTGGTTCCACAGTTAATGCTGGTGACATCCTAGCCATCTTGGCCTTGGATGATCCTTCAAAGGTTAAACACGCTTTACCATTCGAAGGTACTCTGCCACCAGTTGGTGCTCCAACCGTTGTCGGAACCAGACCAGATCACATTTTTGAGAGATTATTGACTGTTTTGACAAATATCTTGGGTGGTTTCGACAACCAAGTGGTCATGAATGCTACATTATCGGACTTGATTGAAATTTTAAGAGATCCTGAATTACCATATTGCGAATGGAAGAACCAAATTTCAGCTTTGCATTCCAGATTGCCAGCCAAGTTGGACACCCAATTGACTGAATTGATTGACAGAACTGCTAAAAGAAAAGGTGAATTCCCTGCTAAGCAAATTTTAAAACTGTTTGAAAAGGCTTCCAGTGACGGTGAAGTTGATGCTTTGTTCTCCCATGTTATTGAGCCATTGACATCTATTGCTAGCCGTTACAAGAATGGTTTAAAAGCCCATGAATTCTCTGTGTTTGCCAACTTATTGAACGAATATTATGAAGTTGAAAAACTGTTCAGTGGAGATAATGTCAGAGAAGAAGACGTTATTTTGAAGCTCAGAGATGAAAGCAAGGATGACTTAACAAAGGTTGTTTCCGTTGCCTTGTCTCATTCGAGAATCGGTGCTAAGAATAACTTGGTCATTGCTATCTTGGAAAAATACAAGCCGGTTATGCAATCCTCACCAGAAGCTGTTAATGCATTCAGAGAACCACTGAAGAAGATAGTGGAATTGGATACAAGAGCTACTGCCAAGGCAACTTTGAAGGCCAGAGAAATCTTGATTCAATGCTCTATGCCATCGATTAAGGAGAGATCAGATCAATTGGAACATATTTTGAGAACCTCTGTTGTTGAAACCAAGTATGGTGAGACTACTGCTGCAAAGCACAAGTTACCAGATATGCAAATCATTCAAGATGTGATTGACTCGAAGTACATCGTCTTCGATGTTTTGACTCAGTTCTTGTGTTCATCAGACCAATGGGTTGCTTCTGCTGCTGCAGAAGTTTACATCAGAAGAGCTTACAGAGCTTATTCTGTCGCCGAAGTTAAGCATCACATTAATGAAGGCGCTTCCCCAATTGTTGAATGGAATTTCCAATTACCTGCTTTGTCTACTGCTGCTTATAACTCTGTTCCAGAGGCTATTAGAAACTTTAAGTCTTCTCCATCAATGAACAGAGCTCTATCTGTTTCCGATTTGACTTTCATGATCAACAAATCTGATTCCCAACCATTGAGAACTGGTATCTTGATCCCTGCACCACACCTCGATGAGGCTGAAGAAATGTTGGTTAAAGGCTTAGAGATTGTTGAGAGACCAAAGAATGGCAGCTTGATTAATGTTTGTAACATTTTCATTGGCTCAACTGAAGGATATGACGACGAGCAAAAGATTATCGAACAAATGCAACAAATTGTCGACTACAACAAGGATGAATTAAGAGCTGCTGCTATTAGAAGAGTTACTTTTGTTGTGGGTGACAAGGTTGGTTCTTATCCACGCTACTTTACCTTCAAGGCCTCTGATAATGTTGATGGTAACTATCTAGAAGAAGAAGTCATCAGACATATTGAACCAGCTTTAGCATTCCAATTGGAGTTAGGTAGATTGTCGAACTTCAACATTAAGCCTGTTCAGACTGATAACAGAAACATTCACGTTTATGAAGCTATCGCCAAGAACTCATCAGGGATTGACAAGAGATACTTCACTAGAGGTATCATTAGAACCGGTTCCATCAGGGATGATATCACGACTTCGGAATACTTGATTTCTGAAGCTCACAGATTGATGTCCGATATTCTTGATGCTTTGGAGGTTATTGACACCTCGAACACTGACTTGAATCATATTTTCATCAATTTCTCTGCTGTCTTTAATATTACTCCAAAGGATGTTGAAAACGCTTTTGGTGGCTTCTTAGAAAGATTTGGTAGAAGATTATGGAGATTGAGAGTTACTGGTGCTGAGATCAGAATTATGTGTACCAACCCAGAAACCGGTGTTCCATTCCCATTGAGAGCCATGATCAACAATGTGTCTGGTTATGTTGTCAAATCCGACTTGTACATTGAAGAGAAGAATGCTAATGGTGATTGGATCTTTAGCTCTATCGGTACTCCAGGTTCTATGCATTTGAGACCAATTTCTACTCCATACCCAACAAAGGAATGGTTGCAACCAAAGAGACAAAGAGCTCACGGCTTGGGTACTACTTATGTTTATGACTTCCCAGAGTTATTCAAACAAGCTGCCATTTCACAATGGAAGAAGTACAGTTCAAACATCAGAATTGACGACGATATCTTTTCTTCTTCAGAGTTGATCACCGATGATGCTGGTGATTTGACTGAAGTTCAAAGAGAACCAGGTGCAAACAACATTGGTATGGTCGGTTTTAAGATTACCGTTAAGACTCCTGAATATCCAAAGGGTAGACAATTGATCATTGTTGCTAACGATATCACCTTCAAGATTGGTTCATTTGGTCCAAAGGAAGATGCTTTCTTCAACAAGGCAACTGAACTTGCCAGATCCTTAGGCATTCCAAGAATTTACTTGTCTGCCAACTCTGGTGCCAGAATTGGTATTGCTGAAGAGCTGTTGCCTTACTACAAGGTCAACTGGAATGTGCCAAATGATCCATCAAAGGGTTTCTCATACTTATACTTGACTACTGAAGACAAACAAGAACTAGAAAAGTTGGGTAAGGGTAACTCAGTTGTCACTGAAAGAATCGTCGAAGAGGGAGAGGAAAGACATGTCATCAATGCTATTATCGGTGCAGAAGACGGTCTTGGTGTTGAATGTTTGAAGGGCTCTGGTTTGATTGCTGGTGCAACCTCTAGAGCTTACAAGGATATCTTCACTCTTACCTTGGTTACCTGTAGATCTGTCGGTATTGGTGCTTACTTAGTTAGATTGGGTCAAAGAGCTATCCAAGTTGAAGGTCAACCAATCATTTTGACTGGTGCTCCTGCCATCAACAAGTTGCTAGGTAGAGAAGTTTATTCTTCTAACTTGCAACTTGGTGGTACTCAAATCATGTATAACAACGGTGTTTCTCATTTGACTGCAAACGACGATCTTGCTGGTGTCGAGAAGATCATGGACTGGTTGTCGTTTATTCCAGCTAAGAGAGGTATGCCTGTTCCTATTTTGGAGTCAATCAACGATCCATGGAACAGATCTGTGGATTACAAGCCAGTCAAGAATGAACCATACGATGTCAGATGGTTGATCGAAGGTAGAATGACCGAAGACGGCTTTGAATCTGGTTTATTCGATCAAAACTCGTTCCAAGAAACATTATCTGGTTGGGCTAAGGGTGTTGTTGTGGGTAGAGCTAGATTGGGTGGTATTCCAATGGGTATCATTGGTGTTGAGACCAGAACCGTGGAGAACTTGACACCTGCCGATCCAGCTAATCCAGATTCCACGGAAGTTTTGGTTCAAGAGGCTGGTCAAGTTTGGTATCCAAACTCAGCTTTCAAGACTGCTCAGGCTATTAACGACTTCAATCATGGTGAACAACTACCATTGATGATTCTAGCCAACTGGAGAGGTTTCTCTGGTGGTCAACATGATATGTATAACGAAGTTTTGAAATACGGTTCGTTCATCGTTGATGCTTTAGTTGATTTCAAGCAACCTATCTTTACTTATATTCCTCCAACAGGTGAATTGAGAGGTGGTTCATGGGTCGTTGTTGATCCAACAATCAACCCTGAGATGATGGAGATGTATGCTGACGTTGAATCCAGAGCTGGTGTTATGGAACCAGCTGGTATGGTTGGTATCAAGTATAGGGACAACAAGCTATTTGAAACCATGGCTAGATTGGATCCAGTTTGTAAAGACTTGAAGGCTCAACTATCCAAGGCTACTATTTCAGAGGATGAAAAGTCTGCCTTGACCAAGAAATTAACCGAGAGACAGAAGTTGTTATATCCAACCTACGCTCAAATATCTGTTCAATTTGCTGATTTGCACGATAGATCTGGTCGGATGTTAGCCAAGGGTGCGATCAGAAAGGAATTGGAGTGGTCTGAAGCTAGACGTTTCTTCTTCTGGAGAGCTAGAAGAAGATTGAACGAAGAATATTTGATCAAGAGAATTGGCGAACAATTACCAGCCGACTCTAAGAGATTGGAGAAGGTTGCCAGATTGACTTCCTGGTTCCCATCTTCGTTGAACGTTGATAGCGATCAAGAGGTTGCACTATGGATTGAAGATAATCACAAAACATTGGAATCTAATTTGAAGAAGTTGAAGGGTGATGCTGTTAAGCAAACCTTGGCTAGATTGTTTAAATCTGATATTAAACACACCACTCAAGGTTTAGCTGAAATCTTGTCTCTATTACCTGCTGAAGAGAAGGCAGAGATCTTGAAAACTTTGAAATAAAAGTTTTCAAATGTATTTGTACATAATTATTTTAATTTTATTTTATAATTTTCCCCATTAGTTTATGTTTCTGGTTTTTCCCTGCCTTTTTTATTTTGTTTTTTCGATCTTTGCTCTGTTTGATCTTTTTAGAGCATCATATGGTCTATTGGCTTGACTGCTTGTTTGTTGTCCGCTTAAGTAGCATGTCTTGCTTTAGTCTATTTTGCTTGCATTTCTGTTTTGGTCATCTAATTCCCCTACCACTTTAATCACTATATATATACTTTATTAATTATTGATCCCCGTTTTATTTATCTTCTGGTAGATCTCAGGTATTCTGCGGCTTGCTGCAAGTTTTATTTTCGCGCATTGCCGATAGCTTAGAGAACATTTTCCCGGCGGTGCGAAAAGGGGGAAAAGTAAGACTAATAAGGGCGCTTTTTTATATTCTTTAAAACGTACTGTAAAAGACACATTTAACGTTGATTGCTTCTTAAATCAATAAAAAGTTAAAAGATTCCTAGGATCTTACTTATTTGCTACCTTTTTGGGATTGAAGCGGTTCATAGTTGCTCTGATTATCGTCTAACCATTTATTTTTCTTTACGTATTTGCTAGTATATTGTCCAAGATGAAGCTGTCAATTATCTCCGCATTTTTTCTTTTACTTAATAATCCTGTTGTTATTGCTGCTCCAGGGAGTATTGAAAATTTCGAAAAATCTGAAACAAACCGTTATCTAGTGCAAATGAAGAAACCATTTACAATGGAAAAACTTTGCGTTCAAGATGACAAGATTCGAGGAGCAGCTACCCATATTCGAGATGGAATCAACAGGATGTTCTCATTCGGTAACTTTGAAGGATTTGCAGGAAACTTCACTAAAGAATCCGTTCAACGTATGGCAAGCAACCCTCTGGTGGCACAGATAGTACCCGATCTGATCGTGAGGGCTGTAGATACAGTGAGAACACAGTACGATGCTGCTGCTCACCTTGTACGGTTGTCACAGGATGGCCCGGTTCAACCGCATTGCACTAAATACTACTATGATGGAGATTTCCAAGGAGCAGAAGTAAACGCCTACGTGATTGACTCTGGTGTTTTTGTTGACCATCCTGAATTTGGCGGTCGAGCTGTGAACGGTCCAAATTTTTCGGATGATCCAACTTTAGATGATTACGTTGGACACGGCACTCATGTGGCAGGCATCATTGGATCCAATACATATGGTGTCGCCAAAGAAATCAACATTATCAGTGTGAAAGTTTTGGATCGGTACGGGCAAGGTTCTTTATCCAGTGTGATTGCAGGATTAGAGTATGCTGTGAATCATAGAAAGATGGACGGGTTAGCGGGTGTTGCCAATCTCTCACTTGGTGCGGCCAAGAGTTCGGTGTTAGATGAAGCAGTCAGAGCAGCATATGATGCTGGATTGGTTATTGTGGTTGCTGCAGGCAATAGTAACATCGATGCGTGTAACACTTCACCCGCTGGGTCGCAGTATGCGTATACTGTCGGTGCCATTGATGATACCGTCGATAGAATCGCCAGTTTTTCGAATTGGGGCAAATGTGTGGACATATTTTCAAGCGGTGTGGATGTGAGAAGTTTGTCCAGCGACAAGAAAGACTTCGAAAGAGTTCAAGTCTTATCGGGCACTTCGATGGCTTCTCCCGTCGCTGCAGGACTCATTGGAACACTGATGAGCAAAGGTTTCGATCAGTCTGAGATTAGAGGCGAGTTGGATAATATTGCGGTTAGAAATGCTATTCCTCGAATCAGCCTCTTGTTGAGACCAGGTAGTCCAAATAGGATCGCTTCGAATGGTTACAGGGAATATGAAACTCTCATTGCAAATACTTCCAAGTACGCAAACTCAACTTTTCCGCAGACTGTTTCTGTATGACTCAGAAACTTTCTTTTGTCGCCCTTTGTTTAGCTATTGGTTTATTTTATTAACACAGACTTTTCATTTCGAAAACAAAATGACAGAAACCGTACTGATACGGGTTTACGACGTTGCAATGTACAATAGATGGCTGGTTAGAAATGGGTGCTTACTTCACTAGCTCATGTTTTGGTTTAAAATCTTTTTCACTCGATTTTCAAGACATTCTGTTTTTTTTTTTTTTCTTTTTATTATAATAAAACAATTTGAATTTGCCTTTTCCAGTAGCATTATGGTGGCAAAGATTTCTTTTAGGAAATTAAGGGATCTCACCATGTTGTAGTAAGATAACAGAAGGAAAAGGAGAAGAAAACATACAATAACCAGGAAAACGAACAAGGTGAACAAACTTTGGGAAATATAACAAATTACTATACATTCTAGAAAACAACAAACAGAAGTAAAACACGGAAGTAAAACAGAAAAAAAAGACAAAATAATGTAAAATATCAGAACAAATAAAGAAAAAAATAACAACAAAAATAAAAATCGCAATCAACCACATCCAGTATTATCGATCGAAAATTAGAGCTTTAACAATATTTATAAGTGGGAGTCAATGAAGCTTACCGTGAGCCTTGTGAGAGAAACATATCACTAACCTGCCGGTGTCTGTATGGTAGGACAAAAACAACGAAGAACAACAAGATTCAGTTGCCAAATACTTTTCGGAATGAGCTTTCTGCAAGGCAATTAACTCCGAGTCTATATTATCGTCTTCAAAAGCCATTTCATTATCGTCTGTACACTTCAAATATTCTCTTATGATAACAGGAGATATGGAGGCATATTTCACAAAGTCGATTTGTGATTGAAAACGGAAGTCGTAACCGGTAATCTTACTTATTGGCATGATGAATTTATCGTACAATTTGAGAACCACGTTTGCAACGGATGTGTCTTTACTTAATGCAGATTTTAATAATTTGTCCATCGTTAAAACCTCTGAAAATATTATGTTTTCAACGTTCTGGGTTTGGTTCAATTTCAAAAGCATCAAGTAAAAGTCAAAGTTCTTAGACACAGATTCCTTTTGTAAACAGGACTCACAGATATCTGTTCCTGGTGCTATAAACCTTAGATCTTTTAAACAGTATACACATTCACCTTCCTGTCTCTTTACCGAATGGAGAACAGCAGAGAGATCTGGTCCATCAGCATAATCGTTCAAACCCGGTGTGGCACTGCTATCACCGTTAGTGGATTCATTTGCTTCTGGGGGCACTGAGCCATTTTCATTAGCTTCAGACTCGTCCTGTGATTCCAAGGCCAACTTGTCCAGCTTATACTGGTGGAGGAACTGTTGTTGCAAAACGAATTGTTGTTGTAGAGGTAAGGAAAGAGGATTTATCGAAGGGGAATTCCATAATGGATTTGAACTTAGAGAATGGTTTAAAGTTGCGTTGTTTTCTAAATAACGTTCAGCTTTTTCTAGCTCTGCATGCAATTGATGTTGACGGTCGTCTGTAGGTTGTGTCTGTGGCTGCTGTCCGTATTGGATATAAGGGCTCGAATCTGCAACTTGGGGCTGTGGGGGATGGTAGGACGGATGGTTAGGATTGCCACCTGCCACCATAGCTAACTCTTCATCCGGAGTTTGGTATGGTTCGTGTTCATCGATCATTTTGAGTCTCCGAAGAATCTCGTATTCTTCTCTGTTTCGGTACAACGTAATTTTGTTACCTCTTCTCTTTTGAGCTCTTTCAATGACACGACAAGGGTTGCATGTTTTGAATTGTAGATGTTCTGGTTTTTCAGATTTGACTCTTTTTCTCTTACAACGACGGCAGGTGACTGGCTTACCGTTAACGTAAACATAATCCATGGCAGTGGCCACTTTACCGTCGTTGTACGCTCTAGAACGGGCGTTCAACCGCTCAACGTCGTAACCTGAAGCTAACCGCATGTCTATTGATCACTTACCGTGATTTGGAAAGAAACTTGGGGCCCTGGTGGGTGAGGAATCAGCGTGTATATAGATCTAGTGTGGTAGCTAAGTAGCACACGCTATTGGTGATAGTGCAGTGTGTGAGTGTGTGAGTGAGTGAGCTCCTACGCGAACAAAGGAAATATTTCAACCTCACTGAATCTGTGTGCGGTTTGGTGGGGGAAACTGGGAGTGCACTTATGGCGACGGCTTTGTTCGTTATTTGGCGTCTGTTGGATGCTTGAAAACGGTGCCTGTTGGAAGAAGGCCAAAGGTGGAGTGTTGTGTTTTTGCCCTTGTTATTTCAGACGGGAAAAATTTTCGTCGAATAGCAGGCAGGGAAAAACAGTCGTGTGTTTTGTACGTGTTTTGCAGCGGTGGCCAGTGCCGGTGGGCGTCGATCGACGTCTTTCGTTTGCTGGTCGGCGGGCTGCCAGCACCATCCATATACATTTTACGGGATAGACAGTTATATAGCTCGACATATCATTTAAGTACAGACACTAATAAGGCAGGCATAATCTAGTTTAAGTACACATTTTAGAAGTTTTTTTGTAATTGGGAGGAATACACGCATATCTAGATAAGGGATGGGTTTAGAATTAGAACTTGAAGAAACCTTGCTCTTCCAAGTATAACACAATCTTTTGGATACCAACGTTGATGGAATCATCAGCAAAGTTAATTTTGATGTCAGCCTCTTTAGGGAAACTATAAGCATCGACATCTGCTCTTTCACTGGAAAAGTAACCTCTTCTATCGTTCTTGATACAGTGCTCTTTAGGAGTTTCGACGGACACCAAGATGAATGATCCGGACTTGGAGACAACCTTCTTGTAAGCAGCAATCTCCTCAAGAGAGGCAATTTGCTTTGTGTTCAAAATAATGACACCGGCACCGGATCTGACCAATTCACCGGTAACAAATGCCAGGGATTCCTTGGAGATGCTGTCACTGTCCAACAAAGTGATATGTCTAGATCCACTGAATTGGTTGAAAGTGGCTTGCAGAGCATAACTCAAGGCATCGACACCAGAGTTTGGCAATCCACTCAAGTATAAGGCAAAACCTTGGGATGGTCTTGGTGGGTGGGAAGTTCTTAAAATGCTCACAATTTCTGGGTATGAGAACCATTCAGGAATAGCAGTACCGTCTCTCAATCTCTTTCTCAATTCGGTACCAGAAATGTTCAAAGTTCTGGTTCCATCTTCAACTTCATCAATTGGGGCATATCTGTCTTCATCTGGTAAGTAGGTAACCATTCTGAAAGGAACAACTTCGATTCCTAGTTCGTTACAGAATCTTTCCACTAAGACTTGGGCATCGTATGGACCGTAGAAGTTGACACCCTTGGAGTTAGAACCAGGACCAGCATGATCTCTACCAACAATGAAGTGAGTAGCACCATAGTTCTTTCTGATGATTGCGTGCCAAACGGCTTCTCTGTCACCGGCCATTCTCATAGCCAACGGTAATAGAGATAGCTTGGCCATACCATTAGGGTACTTCTTAATGATCTCTTGGTAAACCTTGACTCTAGTGTGGTGATCAATATCACCTGGCTTCGTTAGACCAACAACAGGGTGGATCAACAAGTTTGCCAATTTATCTCTAGCGGCTCTAACAGTCAATTCTCTGTGTGCTCTGTGCATTGGGTTTCTGGTTTGGAAAGCAACAACCTTCTCCCAGTGTCTGTAAGCAAATTCGGATCTCAATTGAGATGGGGTCTTTCTCAATTCGGTGTAGTCGTAATGCTTTGGCAATGCAATAGCTTGTAATTCACCACCAACGTAAACATCACCAGCAACATCGTATAAGTATCTAATAGCCGGGTGTTCTGGATCACCTCTGAAAGCCTTTTCAGCTTCAACAGCCTTATCTGGAACGTACAAATCTTCGACAGTTAAGATAGCCAAAGGAGCATCATCTCTTGGATCTCTCAAAACGACTCTTTCGCCTTTCTGAAGGGTGTCAGCTTCATCCTTGAATAGATCTAAGGTGATTGGGATTGGCCAGATTTGACCTGATGCCAATCTCAAGTTATTGAGAACAGACTCGTAATCTGGTTGGGTTAAGAAACCAGTCAATGGAGAAAAACCACCGTTTAGAATCAACTCAAGATCACATAATTGACGATCAGTTAGGTTGATTGATTTCAATGAAACAGATTCGGCCAATAGTTCATCCTTGATGGAATGGTCTCTTTCGATTAAGTCTTGCAAAACACCACCGTGGGGAGTCAACATTTTTATGATAATAGTATATTTGTATTGTAATCAGTAGCTAACTATATTAAAGGGAAGAAAAGGAAGAATTAACAGAAGGGAAAAGACCACTGTTTGAGAAGGAGAAAAAGTGAAAAATAAATATTCCAACTCCACCGGAGCTGGGAGTCAACGTTTTGCAAAGTGAAAAATAAGGGTAAGAAAAGGATCCATAATTGTGGTTCAAAAGTGATCATGTATCACGTGATTTGACAAATTATGTTAGCACAGCCGTGAAATATGAGCCGCACGTTGCAACTGAATTTCGCTCCACAGCGAGATCCACAGAAGATCTGGGCAGTCCACGACCACAGTTTCCACCCATGTGCTTATATATAGCAATCTGTGTTACAACTGATACCTAAAGCTTATAACTCCATGCATCTATACAGGACAGTGGATTGCACCATATTATGTATCAATCGATTGATCTAATATATCGATCTATATATCTATAAAAATACACATGTCTCCTGCCTTCCCCGCGTGGCAATACTCTTATCCTTCCTGCATGAAGCTATAACTATATATATATATATATATATATATATAATATGTACATTTAAATTTAGCAACCTCTACTGATACTGCTTATATGGCCAACGGTTCATAATCACAGTCCTGAAGGTCATACAAATGTCTGCATTCCACAATTCTTAATTCGCACTCTTTCATCGTCTTGGCATCTCCGATCTTTCCTTGCACAATTTGGCCCAACTTATTAAGGCAAAGTGATTGAGTGATGAATAAAACTTTCGACATGACTGAGAGCACCTGATTTGTGGAAATCAACAAGTCGTTGGACTTGTATAGCCTATCAAGCAGCAACGCCGAGAATAAATCACCCACACCCGTGAAGTAAGACTCAAATTTGTCGATCTTGAAAATATATGGGTTTTCCATACCGGCAGACGATGCACAGCAAAAAAACTTGTCTTTACACTCCTTAGGATCTAAATCCAATTGTTCGGCTGTCAAACTCATTGACGATATTACAACATGCTGGATCTTGTATTCATCATGTAGGATTCTGAAAGCTCTTTTTAAAGTGCTTTTATCCATAATATTGAATCCCATCAATAATTCCAATTCAAATTGGTTAGGCGTTATCACATCGACATATCCACTTTTGATGATCTTCTGATAGCAAGGTATCACTTTTTCACTGACGTACAATTGTCCTTCATCACCCATCACTGGATCCAACAACCAGATTGCATCTTTCGAGCTGTTCTTTTTAAACTCGATACAGATCTTCCCTACGGTAGTCACAGAAGAAGCACCGTGTATGTAACCCGTTAGCATCGCATTATAGTTCATATCGATCAATTTCAGGCCCTCGTATATGTTTTCCAACTGTTCACCCGAACTGCACTCTCCAGACACCTTGCCATACCCTGTATGGTTTGAAAAATTCACACTGTTAAGAATGTCAACATCCCAATTTAGCATCTGCAAGGGGAAACACGCAGCTTTATTACCAACATATCCATGAACAACATGTGATTGAATCGAAAGCACTTTTTTGGCTGGTTTTGGTATCGTCATGCTGTCTGTAGTCATTTTCTTCAAATCTCGTTCTCGTCTTTTGTGTGCGGTAAACCTAATGTGCTTCGGCCTACCGTTGGCAGCTGATGTTGTTACGCTTAGTGGAAGTCTCTTTTGCCTTAGCCGGACCCTTTTCACTGCTGTCCTAACTCTTTGAATTATTCGTAAATAGAACCTCTTTCTATCCGAATATGCCCTCCTGGCCTCAAATTATATACGCTACAACGAAAAACCTTCTACAGTGTGTATATATATATATGCATATAGCATAACATGTAGCCTGCCTGCCAAACTATATGATTACTCACCGCTTGATCCCCAAAACGGCAATACCAGTAATTATTGGGTTTGACGGGTGCGGAGATTTGATTTATCGATTCAATTAGCGGGTTTCGAGTAGGTAAGCATTAAATAAGCGGATTGCGAAAGCTCCCATTCCCGACTTCCAGTCTCTCTACTGAAGGTGCTGGCTCCTAATTAAGAAAACATTCCTTGTTTTCTGGTAACAATAGGCAAATTGGTTTGGTTTCAATATTTGTCAACGTATATATGTATATAACCTAGTATTGATCTTTGGCTCAGAGTGTTGACCAATGTTAAACGAAAGCAAATCAATGGTTGTTTTTCCTCTTGGCAGCTTTTGAGCTATTGTTCATTTTCAGTTGAGACAAAAATCTTCCCACATAAATACGGCAACGATCTTAAGATGAGACAGTACATATAACTTCTAAAACAATCATGTATGATTTAAACAAGTTTTTTATGGTGTACGATAGGTATACTTCAATGAATCCATAGGAGTCTAGCCAGTGCAGCTATGATTTTTCCACAACAAAACAATTTATTATTGCTCCTTATTTATTTGTTCTCCTTTTGCACGCGTTCTTTTGTCTGTATATATTTGGGTACTCTTACAACTGATTTTAAAAAGTTTAGATTGTGGTTCACCAGACATTAAAAAATTGAACAGTTTAATTTCTTAATTTTGTCTTTCTTATGACGAGTATACGCCTATATCGATGTGTATTAAAGTTTGCTGTTCTCGACTAACCAAATATAATCATGTGTATTGTTGTCTCTTATCATTTTCTACTTAGTATACATCAATTTACAGAGGATATGTGACCTCATGCCATACTTCTGGGTGCTGAAAGACTTAAATCTAGTTGATAAGGGGGCATAAAAAAGAAAAAGAAAACTAAACAACCACAATAAAAGTATCAGGAAACAAAACACAATAACATCGTTTCACGTCATAAAGGGTCAGCAACAGGTGAACACTGGTGGCCGGGAGGTCACTGGCTGCAATCTTTCGATAATGACAGTCTTGCATCCAGTACCCTGCAAATCAACTTGCTGACCATCATTATGATATGAACCCTGCCAAATTGGACTTACTGGATTGATTGTCTTAATAAATTGGCTCCCCTTTGGTGGAACCACTTGGTCTCGAGTCACATTCTTGTCTTGAGTCACACTCTTGGACCTATTATTTGCCATTTTGTATGGTGATCTTTCCAAAATGGCTGTGTTTCCAATGTCATAATTACTTTCACTAATAGACCCATTAACAAACAGATTCCAATTATCCTGTAAATTCTCGCTTATAGAACTACCATTTAGTTCTGGTTCAAATGGGTTTTCTGATTGTTGCGTAGCCCCATATGAGTCAGCCGCATTTCTGGAGCTTTGACCCGCTTCTTCAAGAGCTGATCCAATTGGATAATTGATAGCACTATCCTGAGTTGGAGTTGGTATAGCATCCAGAATCAAAGGGATCGGACTAGTAACCGGAACATGAATTTCAGAATCGCTTATCAGAACTCTCGGTTTTCTGACTAAATCTAGAGGGCCTTGGTCGGGTCTGCTCAAACAATCAACAACGTTCCAAGCTTGACCCTTCAAAACTGCTAACTGCTTTTTGAACATTCTTTCCTTGAAGCCCAAATCTCTACTGAACATCTCTCGCAACAGTATAGAGGTATCTTCCCACCATTTTGTGGATGTTAGTAATGGTAGAAAATGTTTTCTTGTCTTCTCTGAAAATGGATGGCCAATAACCGATAATGGAAGGTAGAGCCATCCATAAGGAAAAGATCTCCACTCATTCGGATGTTTCCATGGGAAAGATAACCCGTTGTCTATTGCACCAAGTTGAATCTTGGGATTCGACTCAACTGAAAAGTCAACCTTGAGCATCCAGTTATCGAGGCCCCTGTCAGTATTTCTAATTATGAAATCAAGAACCACCATCTTTTCAATTTCTTCCCGTAGACTGGTTAAAGCTTCTGGTGTCCAATGGAACTGTCCCCTTTCGCAGAATTTTGGAAGAAAACGATTAGACTGGGATGGTAGGGGATATTTATCAAAAAATTCGTCTGCTCCCATGTAATCATGCAAGAACAATTGGTAAGAACCGATTTTCGATCTAGGTTTCTTCTTTTGGAACCTATTACTTAGCAGTTCCCAACATGGATAATAAAAAGAAAATGATGATATAGAAACGGTATCTGTATATGGAACAATGAATGTCATCAATTGCCTGTCCATCAAACTTGCAGCACTTTCAGCTATGTATCCAGTGTTCGGGATCAAGCAAGATCTACCAAAAAAGCAAGGAAAAAAGTTTCTATGAATCCATTTTGTCATCTTGGGAGACAATGGCCCGTATGGCTCCTCATCCTGAGGTTTGAAAACGCCAATTTTCTTGCCTCCTGAATCGTACATAAAATAGGAACCAGAAGAGCCCGCCGCAATCCTTGTTGGTTGGATCCCGTGAATATCCATAGCTTCGATGCCACTCTCAACAATTTTATGAAAGCCATCCCTTGTGATAGGCCCCAAGTCCAAAAAGCCACCGACAGGAATAGAATCAAGAGGCTTAATATGTGGAGGCGCTTTGAAAACGGTGTAATAGATTTCAGTGGTTTGAGGTTGAGCACTTCTTGAACTGAAGTACCCTGGGATCATGGATATATGTCTCGTCCATTTGTTCAATCTTGAAATTGAATTCCGGATCCGTCCTGAAGACGCAGGTAGTCTGCTTGATCTACATATATTTGAATTGTTGTCTAGCAAAGACGTTGATTCCGATAGGGGGCTTTCCACTGTTCTCGGTGATTTCTTACTGGAGTTAGAAGCAGGGACGCCTGGTTCTTGCGAGGCGCCAGGCTGAAAAGTTATCAGCGCTTCATTGGAGTTCATTGTTGATACTCTTCAAACTGTAAGTCACTGTTCATTTTGTCTTTCCATTAATAGGTAATGGATGGTTAAATTGAGTAACAGAGACAGCACCAGAGGACACATTTCCCCCGGAAGAGTCACTGGAGTTGCCATAAGAGGGATAAAAATGACCCGTTCGGCAAAGGCGGGGCGATCGTTTGGACGCGTCGGTAGTTCTTATTGCTTCACTGCCTGGAAAGTTGGTT
Organism: Ogataea sithepensis; assembly: GCA_030564825.1. Lineage (NCBI taxonomy): Eukaryota > Fungi > Ascomycota > Pichiomycetes > Pichiales > Pichiaceae > Ogataea > Ogataea sithepensis. The sequence continues at coordinate 25,792 of JAJMAB010000097.1, read as the reverse complement.
TCCCCCAACAAAAATCTGTGCGGCTCGGGGTTGGATGTTTTTGGATGGATACATTTCGATGTGTCAGTTTAGGCATTTTCCTGTCAGTTTTCTCTAGAAGCTCGACACTGGCCCGGCTGGGAGGAGGTTAGTAAAGAAAGCATTAATCTATCAATAGCATAAATTATGGTATTAAGCTCTCTAGAATGTCTTCCTGACGAAGTTTTATCGGTCGTTGCATCTTACTTGCCTCAACAATCAAAGGTAAACTTGGCCTATGCAAACTATAGATTTTATAGTTTAACACTTCCACAACTATATAGAAGACTATCATTCAACAAGGCTCCAATATTGAATTCTGCGAATACCTTTCAGGACTGTTTGTTTACTAATGTTGGGACCTCAAAGAATCTTTTAATCAGCGAGAGTAGAAGCCTCAAAATATTCACTCTGAGGCAAGAAGTTCTATTACAGTCCATTCAGATCAATAGTGAACTATGTGAGTATATAGAAGAAATTGAAATTCTAAGTCAGCAGGACAACTCGCACGGTTTAGACTCAAATTGCAGAGACCAGAACGATGGCTATTATTTGGATCTGTTTGATTATATGTTGAAAAATTGTAAGAATTTAAAATACTTCAGGTCTAGAATTCCGTCCATCAGGGTGAATAAAGAGCATCTCGGAAACCTACCAAAACTTCAAAATTACATTGTTACAGATCTAGCCGATATCGAAGCGGTTCCTCATCCTCTAAAAGAGCTTGAAATATCTGAGTTAAAGGAAGGCCAAGACACTGTTGAGTTTACTGAAAAGACAATTTCTCAGATTCTTCAACTTAGATCTCTAATAATGATTGATGATGAGAGGTCAGCTATCATATTCCTTCAAGCATTATTAAAGTCTCTCCCTGCAAGTAGCAAACTCAATTTGGAAACTCTAAAAGTTATTCATTATCATGGTTACAATGATTATAACCATATTTGCAGAAAACTAGTCGAACAGTTATTTTCTAGAATTAACACTGAAGCCCTACGGAATCTTGAGATTGTTGCGGGATGTGATCAAATTACGTGTGCATGCCTAGGAGAATTTGTTGATTATCTAACCGGAAACCACAATTTCAAATTAAGAAAGCTATCGATTATTCAAAGAACGATCAACAGGGATCATAATTATACAGAGAAGTTTGATGTTGCTGTTACCACTCTTTTGTCTCATTTACCGAACAGTTCTTCTTTGGAATACCTATTTATAAGGCACTCTCCACCTTTAGACAGTCAAATAGGTAATGGTTTTGAGGGTAATTATAATAAAAGGCGTGATCTTTACGCCAAGTTTCTACCGGAGCTCAAGGGGTTGAAAACCCTTATTGCTCCCTCAATCATGCAGTCTTTGGCATGCTATGAGCAGTTAGTCTCTGATTTGCTCTGGAACGGGTGTGAATGTCACTTTTGTAAAGACTATTTACCCTTGTTTGACACGTACTTGATGACTCACACATACTATGATGCCCGAACTGGATTGTCTCAGGATGCAATTTCACCTGTGTTGTTTGGTTGTGCTGCGGATACATCTTCAATGAGATTAGGGGCTTATGACGGGTTGGATGTTTTGGTATTACCTATATTTGATAGAAATTGGGATTTCCATGGTTATTTAGGAATTGATCATGAGGAAGATTATTCCTGTGAGTTTAATCAGAGTTGTTACAGACCTTTGGTCACTTGCATGTCACATTTTCTAAAGGATTATGTTGTCGAGTTAGGTAAATCAATGTCGACTTTGAATTTGGTTTGCTTCAGTGGAGTCTTTTTTAAAAGAAGTGATTATGAGGGCTGGGAATGCATTTACGATTAGTGAGTATTTAAATAAACTAACAATATTGAACTTCTTATCATTAGTAGATAAAATAAACCAATATAAAGCCAATAAGCAGCATTGGAGATACTGTCAGGTAGTTATTCTATTTTTTAAACTGTCTATAAAATGCCTCTCTTTCCCATTTCAAATCTTTGGTGTATTCCAAAAACTTGTTATCATCCAAAGTATCATCCTGTGATTTGAAGTGCTTGTTGAAAGTTCTGTCAATTTTGTACTTCGCAACCTCACATTGGTCTATAGTCTGTAACGAATTGTAATCAAAAGTAATGAACGCCATTTTCTGTAAGTTGGTACATGTTGTATGAAAATCTGATAGTGCAGTACACTCATGCCCTAGAAATCTTCCTTTTTCTTTCAAGCAGTCCAAAAACTTTTGGTGAAGTTCAGTGCAGTTTGTTAGAACTGCTTCTTGGAGATCATTGTTCCTTATGTAGCTCTTGAAACTCTCCTGCTGTTTAATTTGTTCCTGAGTAAGAGGTGTCACATCCTGGTATTTAAATAATCTTTTTGCAGTCATCACTGGTGGCTTCGTCGTTGCCTCCTTTGATAGATCTTCCTCTGCTGTTGCTGCCTCTTGGCCCTGTGCTTCTCTTTGACGGTTCATCTCACTAATGATAAGTAGCTCCCTTGCTTTGCTGTACGTTTCATCATCTTGCATTTGTTGTCCTCTTACTTGTTTATTTATTAAGTTTTTGAATTCTCTATCACTTAGGCGAGAGGTTTGTGATTCGAGGTAATTGCTCAAATCGGATGGTAACTCCAAATCATTCTTATCTAGGTGAACTTCGTCTCTTGTCGGTTTAACATCTGATTTATCTCCTGACTTTGAGTCCCAGAAGAACCATCCCATTTTATATATGCGTATATATATTGATTTTGATCGTAATCTTAACGGCTGGAAGGAAGAGAGGGCAGGGGTCTCGCCAATGTAGCTACTTCCAGAATATTAGTTGCAACTTGAAGTTGAAGCCCACGCTCAAAGTGTACCCCGCAAATATTAAACAGGCATAAGCCGCACATCCCTGTAAATACAGTAATTGATCCTCAAATCAACGAAACCAGTTTGGTTAGGTTACTGGTTAACTTACAGGTCTACTTTTTTCATTTTTAAATCTGATATCACGGTAACTTTAAGCTATACAAATATTCACAAAAGGTCCATTAAAATAATCATAAGGAATCCATAATTTCTTCAAATACGGTAGCTGTCTTTTTCATCACACTCTCGCGTTCCTTTTTATTGATCACCTTGTCTATTCCTCTCTCCAATCCCAACCACTCAACGGGTTCAAGTTCTGGTAACTGGTCAACCCACGCAACAAAGTTTTCAAATCTATAAGATTCAGGAGCTCTCAAAACTTGATCGCCTGTTAGCAAAAGATTGAATTCATAGTTGAAAGACTCGCTACTAAAAATTTTACCCGCAAGATCCATAATCTGCTTCAAATCTTGAGGGTCATCGACCTTCCCGCCAAACACGATTCTACCAATCAAATTTGAAATGCAATCCCATGGTATGAAATCGGGCGAAACATTAGTTTTCCCTTTTGCAATCCTTTTAATTATCTGATCAATGATAAACTTGGAAGAGATCAAATCACTCTCATTGAACTCATATTTCTTGCTGAAGGAAATTGGTGAAAATCTCAGCAGTTCCTTCAATAGGGCATAGAACCAAGACAATAAGAAATATAATTTCTTCAACTCGATCGGAGTAAACGATGGTTCTAGGTTCAGCGGGCTATTGAGGTTGAGCAAAGTTTCGTTCATAATTAATTTGATACCTGGATCGTTTTCAAAGATGATCTGTTTGGTTAACTTGGAGAGGATGACAGAAATCTTGGAATCAATTTGACACGTTAAGAACAACTTGAAATCTGGATGCTTAGTGGCATTTTCAATCAATTTTGGTATCAGATCCAATAAGTCGATAGACATCTGAACATTCTCAATTACCAACCAGCAACCAGTTTTAGTTGAATCCGTTATTAAACGCCTAGATACTTCTAAGCCTTCACTGGATCCCATCGAATATGAAGTCACCTTCTTGCCTAGCGACTCAGCGATACTTTGAATCTTGACTGCAGAGTCAAATCCAGAAGGAGATCTCATTAACAAAATGTTGTGATCTTGAACGACGTGTTCAAAATTGTAAGGCCTGAAGACTGATTCCAGGTTACCGTCTAGCAATTCAGAGTATTGGCTAACTAATGAGTTGGCCAGTGCTTCTCCATCTAAAATATTATCCAAAGAATCAGGTTCATCAACACTCCTCTTTAGATCTTCCAAAATTCTCTCAATATTCTCGTCTCTGTCTACCTTAAAGATCAAAAACAGAAGTAAACCAAAAGTCGCCCTATCTCTTTGGGTTAAGGAAACACATGTTAGTCGGTAAACTTCTTCAAACAGCGTTGTCGTGATTTCACCGACTGCTTTGCCCTTACAGTTATTTAAAACTTTGGATAGTACGTCTTCCAAATAAGTAGTGGAAAAGTGGTATATTGGATTGAGTCTATGCAAGCGATTTAGTAGAATTGTAATCTTTGAATAGCACTCTGCCAAAGGTAAAAATTCCTTCATCACTGATTCCACTTGCTCAATGACCGTAGAAGATGATGCAATCTTGAAGGCGATCGCTTTAGATTCCGACTTGATGAATTCAAGTTTGTTGATTAGTTCATCATTCTCTAGGATTTTAGTTTTCGAGCCATTAAGGGAAGTTAATAGATCCTTTTCTAGGTCGCGTAACTTTTCCTTGTATTCACTATTAACATTGATTAGCTCAATTCTTTGTTTTTCAATATCAGGTTTCTCACTCTTCAGGCACAAATTTAAGGCTTGGTTAATTAGCGAGCTTGTAGTAAATGTAAAATTTAATACGTTCATTCGACTCGAAGCAAATGAGGGGACCTTGACAGAGGGGTCTTTGGTGTGTATAAAGAGTTGAAAGTCGGGTGATAAATCAATATCCTTGTTTCCTACTTTAACCAAATTACGGCCTCCCGCAACTTCGATATCCTTGCCAATAACTCGACTGATAATTGGGTCAAAGTATTCACCGTCTTGAATCAAAATTGAACCACCAAATCTAATGCAATTTTCGAGCTGTTTGATATAGGCATCATCCAAGAAGCTTGTAACAATCAATTGTTTTGGTAACAGCTGTTGAGTTAAAAATTCAACAGTTATTCCAGATGGATCAATGATATACGAAAATCTATCTGTTGGAGCAGTCATGATGGCCGAATTCTCTAGGAACAAATCATCATTTGGTAAGCCACACTGTTCCCATTGTAGCAGCTGCTTAGAGCTGATAATATTATCAAGAATTCTAAGGCCATTATTGAACTGAATATGAGAAGAAGACAATTTTAGTTTCCATTCGGTTTCTAATTCAGCTCTAACTCTCTGATCGAAGGGCCCAGCGTAAGTCATAAATGCAGCACTTAAAATCGTGTTACCAATCAAATTATCACGTTGCTCTTTGAAAGTGCCAACACTTTGGCTCCATCTTGTTCTTTCTCCAATCAAGTTTTCCAATAGTTGAGAACTACGTGAAACCTTAGCCTCAACATCAATCATTTCTGTTTTAATCAATTCCTTTTCTCTAATAGATTCACTGTAGTTGATTTTATAAATTTCGATATTTTGTTGTAGATCTGTAATCATACTGTCTATGGCAATTAATTTGCTCTTTGTATTGATTAACTCCTCTTCAAGCATGTCCACTTCTCGTCTCAAAGGATCAATCTTTTCGATTATAGCAGCGTATCTAAGCTGGGCCTGTACCCACATAACAAGCGGGCCACAAGCCTTACTCGCTCTGTTCACAGCTTCATAATTATAGTTAGGTCTCGATAGATATTCCTTCTCCATGAAGTTAGCTATGTCCTTTGTAAGGTGGACTTCACTGTCGTAACTGACAATATTTGCGATAAAGTCATCACGTCTTATAATAATTTGAACATCTCTCCATGAGCTAACATCATAGCCTAGTAATATACACACAGACTCTAGTGTCATCTTGACAGCTTCCGGCGGATTCAGCATAGATCTCATTTCTGTCAAGTGTTGTTTCTTAATATCTTTGACACCCCGTTGTGCTTCAAAGATTAGAGGTTCAACTTCGGCCAAATCTGCCAAAACATGATGTCTTCTCTCGCTAATCCTCTTTTCTTGGGTCTCTAGCAACTTATGAATCTCTATAGAAGCTTCCTGCTTTCTCTCTGCTTCATTCTGGTCAACTATCATTCTATCAAGCATTTTTCGAGCTTCTTCATCCTTTGCCCTTAGTTGTTGCTTCTTGGTAGACAAGCTCTCATTCAACTCCTTCACGCTTAAAAACGTTTCTCGTAGCCTGTCCAAGCCAACATTAATATGAGATTGGTACTCTTGGAGTTCGTTTTCGTTCCGAAGTAGAATTCTCGAAAAATTCTTAATGAGTGTTAAAAAGCTACCAGGCGTCGGTGAACAAACAGCTCCTGGAACAACTGAGTCCCTAACTTGGCAATGTATCGAAACCATGCTGTCAACAACAGCATCCCTATAAGAACGAGCCTCGTAGAGAGCAATCTCACCGTCTGGTTGCGGCGCTTCATAGTCATTCTTATCAACCGGTAGGGTAGCCAATAACTCGCCGGCGACAGTAGTCAAAGAATCTCTAGACCAATCCCCCATCCAGTTAATAACACATCTGTTAAATAGGGCTGGTGAGGATATGATCTGAGTTGCACCTTCACAATATGGATCGTTGATGGTGAACGTAACGTGAAAATTCTTTGCAACTTGACCCGTGAACCACTCATACAACTCTTCGTTCGAGTCTAAGTATAGTCCCAACTTCTGCGACTGTTGTGAGCATAGTGTCATTAATGACTGAAAGTCCTCGCCTTCAAATAATCCTGGAACTTCTGCATTTGCAAGTAGTGTGTTCATTCTTTCTAAAAATGCCGTTTCTAAGATAGTTGCTTCGTCGATTATGAAGCATATTTTTTCCCCTTCTGCTCCTGATCTACGTAAAAGATCTCTCAAGGTCGAATCAAAGTCAGACAAACGATATTTTCTGGAAACATTAAGCTGAACCACCTTCAAGCCGTTAATCCATGCAACAAACTTAGTCATTACAGTTTTTCCACTGCTGCTAGGACCGACCAAAATTAAATGCCCCTGAGGATTCTTTAAAACTCGATCAATACGCAAGATATGATCTAACAAATCTTTGTATAGTACAAGTGAAACGTCAGTTTCCTCTTCAGCAAATACTCTTAATCTCTCAGTCACAAACAATGCTAATTCTCTTTCGTTAACAGGGGAGTAATCGTAGGACAACCAATCCGAATACAGAATCGGTTGTTTCAATGCATCGGTCAATTCTAAGTGGGGAAAATTCTGAGAGACTATATCTTTAATTATTTGGAAGGTCCAACATCTGTCATCATCAGTTGTGAGTCGATCAGAAAATAATCTCAAAGCTTCGTGGGCACATAGCCTAATCAATCCATGGACGTCCAAAGAGTTCAACGGCTTGATCGCCTCATATATTCCTCTAACCCATCTAGTCAACTCTCTAGGAGAATAAACATAGTGAGCCTTCTCTTGTATTGTAAACTTGCTTCTTGAACGTTCATATACCTGGATCATAGTTGATGTTAACGAGTCGCAGTATCCACGTAGATCAGGGATGCATTTCAATACAGCTGTATTGAACGTCTTATAAATCTGTTGTAATGAATGCCTGCCAGGGTAGTTGACCATAATAACAGAGCAGTGTCTCAAGAATCTTTCGCTTAGTGGGTTACGCCCCGAATCAGTTGGAGGATTACAAGCGCCAACAAACTGAATATTCAATAACGTAATCCATTGACCTGACTTTCCCCAAAATCCGCCGTTCTCAATGAGTTGACGTAAAAATGAAATCACGTTCTGTGTTCCAAACTCATTGCAGGTTGGGAGGTTGATTTCGTCGCAGAATACCACCATCCATTTTTCTGGAACAGATGGAGAAAGGGTGATTCCATTTGCAGTCTTGCTATAAACACAGTGTTGTTCTAGGGTTTTCAGCAGAAGGTCTGACGTTGTATCTTTGGAAAAATTCAAACCAACAAATAGGAAGTTGGACGACTTTCGTAAGGCAGCCATCAAAGTCATCGTCTTACCGGATCCGGGTGGGCCACATAGTATTACGGGTCGGTGCTGACTCAACAGAGAATGAATCAGGTCCTCGTGAATGATAGTATCTGTAGTAGGAATAACAAGATCAGGCTGCGTCACCATATGAGGCTTGATAACAGTATCCGGTACTTTGGAAGTGTATGAAACCCAGCTGCATTCCGGTAGACTTACATCATATAGGTGCAAGGAATCGGAAATGTTTTCCCTAAACCTTTCGAAGCAAGGGTAAGATAGCAACCTATTAGATACCTTCTCTCTTTCTTCCAAGGAGCAATCACCAGTCAACGCCCAAATAAGGCATATCAATATTTGCTTGCCGATAAAGCGCGTATAATCCTCCCATAAGAATGCCGTATTAATGTGAATATATGATAATAGCTTCTTCAATCTGGCTTTTAGAAGAGAAAACAATGTTGACATTAAGGAATCATAATCTAGGGGCATAACATGGCAGTATGTGTGTGATAAGCATAGCAACTCTTCCACAATTTCAATAGGTAAAATTGCCCTTACCTGGCCCACTATTTCTTGTCGAATCTGCTCAATTGTAGTCTCAGTAGAAGCTAGTGTAAGATTGAGAGAATCCTCATTCTCTAGCCTAGAGTTTTCAAACTCCCAAATCTTTCTGGAATATAAATCCGAAACATCAAGCATTTTATCACTGAGGCACACAATACCACATCTACTCACTGTTGCTAATGTAGCGTGAATGAGATCTTCGACTTCAAAAACAATCTTCAAGTTGTCGGTCAATGAAATCCGTTCGCCGTTGGGTAAAGTCAATATTTTGTTATCATCCAAGATACTATTCAAATTTTCAACCCAATATGGGTCAACATCACCGTCAAAAATTATCCAAATTCGTTTTGATCTCTCGCCCCTCAAATTGGCATTGACCTTCCGCAAGATAGATGTAAAAACACCATCCGTCCAGTCCCTTGTAGCATAGTCCAAAGAACCAAATAGTGCATCTTTTCCCAAAACCTTAGCATCAATTCTGTACGTTACATTTTCAACTCCAGTGGTTTTGCACATAGCATTGAGAAGGCAATTAAAAAGAGTGGATTTACCTGTACCAGCTCTTCCAACTATCATTAGGCCATGGTGTGATCTTTGTATCTCATATAGCTGTAGCGCTTTTTTTTTCCAACTGGTGCTTGCCGAATATCCTTCATTTCTTGCAATTTCGGTCAAATGGGTAACCAAATCATCAGACTCAGTAAACAATTGATAGCTAACTCCAAACAATTTAACACTGTCATTGAAAATATCTTCATCTGCCGGAATCAATTTTGGCAAAACTACATTATGGAGACTTCTCAACACTAGCTGCGATTCTAATTCATTCAATTTTTCCGGAGGTGAATTTGAAATGGTCCTCCGAATAGCTCCACAATTGATTAATGTTGATTTCAATGCACGTAATCCAAAGTCATAGTGTGACTGATCCGAGCAATTCTGTTGTAAATGAGCAAAACAGCTGACGACCTTATTCGACAACTCTTTTGCATACCGAAATCCTTGGGTGGTGAAAAGAACCTCAGCGATAATATTGGTGTCTGGCTTGACAACTGTAACAGTTCTGTATTTACTTTTCAAATTGTCTGGTAAGACGGATCTCCCTGCGTAATCAGGGTTGCTGGTGATAAAAATACCAGAATCTGGGTGAACTGCCACTTTTTTCCCAAGTAGATCTATTGTTGTTAATACTCTTGTGCTTAAAGCCGCCTCAATCTTCTCAACTTGAGTGGAAATGGCGGACAAAGATTTTTCGTCCAATCTATTGAACTCATCAAAGCAGCACCAGGCACCAACACCGCAGATTCCCATCAAAATACGACTGACCGCATGTAAATCAAATGTCTCATCACAACAAAAAACTAATGTCATCATTCCCAAGTTTTGGGCGAGAGCCTTAATCGATTCCGTCTTACCAGTACCAGCTGGGCCTATCAATGAACCACCAAGTCTCTGATTTAAAGCTTCAGTCATCCCGATAAAGCATGTATTAACTAATGGCGTGTAAACAAGTCTGGGTGGAACTCCAAGATATTCAAATCCATATGAAAAAGTTGAGTTACCTTGCATAACTCTCAAGGAAGGCAAAGGGCTGTCCGGGGAAATTTCGTAGTAGTAACGTTGTTGCGATATCCAACTGTAAGAACCCACTGATTTGCACTTAGAAGCAATCATACTCTCTAATACATCTCTCTGGTGCAATAACTCAATGATAAGGTTTTCAAGCTTTCTACGGGAAAGTGTATTCAAGTCATCCAAGACAAGTTTAGAAACTAATGCCAACATGGAGTTGTAAATGTTCAGTAGTTCTTCTAAACTATTGCCTGTTGCCAAATAGTGTTCAACTTTTGTCGTCCAAATAGTCTGAAGGGTAAGGATCAACACTTGACATGGGTAATTAATCAGCCATTCAAGAAATTGAGAGTCTAACGTCTGGGCACCCCAGTGACCAGTAAATGTGACTATAGATTCTGATAATAGAGATGCCAATGAACTTTTAATTTGCAGCTCTAGTTGGTTTAACCAATCAGTCAACGAAGGGTGTTTGACAATTGAAACTGATGATACAAAGTTCAATGTTTCATCTTCTGCCGAAACAACACCTGTGATAGTCATAGAATCCAAATCATAGACAATATCTGCAACACCGGAGAACATTTTTCGTAAGTGCTTGGAAACCATGTTCATGTTCTGTGAGTTCCCAATGATTTCAAGCAAATCTTCGTTTCCAAGGAAGTAGTATCTTGGCCATTCCTCTCTTTGCTTCTCCAAATAGCCAAATAATGATTTTTTTATTTTATTCAAGGTATCCAAGATCTTGTGAATAGATGATTGTACTGACGGAATCGACAAAATATCTATCACAAGCATCGACTTAAAAGCCTGTTTCATTAGAGAGAAAAATTCCGATGTTATGTTTTGAAATCTTGCTGACTCAACGGGTAACAGCCTCGTAATGTCTTCGCTTTTACCAAAGACTCCTGAAAGATATATCCACTGCCTTTGAACTTCAATCCAAGTGTCCAATAATAAATAAAGCTGATTTAGGTTTTCATCCATGGAATTAGCCTTTTTTGAAAAAATCTCATAGTAGGGAGAAAGCTTCATGGAGGACAATGTGTTCAAATCATCAGTTGTTTTCTGGAATAGAATATCCCATCCTTTGATCAATCTGCACTTATCTTCAAACTGGAATAATTCAAACGTTAAAGTGGACCAAGTCTCTTCAATCGAAGAAATAGAATCATACAAATCCTTTTCACCTTGGGCTTTTTGAACCACAGATTTAATGAACTTGTCATTTGTAGATAAATTCAAGCTCAACACATCGCCGACGGATAATTCCGATGGGCATTCTTTTAAGGCCAACTGCCTGAATAGGGTACTCCAGTGTCTTTTGGTAATACAATCTGACTTCAAAGAGGTCATTGTTGGAATAACTCTTCTCAAATCTTTAATGGTCAATTGAATCTCTTCAAATGCTGAATACTGACGAACTTTAACCGGCATAGCTCTAGATTTTGCAAGCAAGTCATCCACGTATTTTCGGAACGAAGGGATCAAAAGACCTGTCCAACTGCTATGGCTCATATCATTTAATTCACGAGATAATATCCCAATCGAAGACCAAACTGATCGTAAGTCGCAAATTTCCTCTAAAACATCGCCTACATCGATGTCTATCCTGGTAGGCAGGTCTAAAAGGCAACCAGCATTGATCAACTCCTTTTTGTCGGTTTCCAACTTAGAGAAGCTTCTTTCAAAGGCAACCAAGGAATTCATCGCCGTATCTGGGGACAAATTTTTACCGGTAGGTCTGTTATCGATCCAGGATTTTTTAGTGCTTAGAATTAAATTGGAGAGCCTGGAGACCTCGTCATCAAGTCTGGCAGACACAACGTCAATTTGTGAGTGAATGGAGTGTAGTCTTTTTTCCAATAATTCGATTAACGAAGAGTAATCAGAATTGACTTGCTCAAAGTATATCCAGTCATTTGGAAATCTGAATCTGGATCTAATCAAGGTTCTTTGACCATCTTCAAAAATGCCAATTAAATCACCATATGAAGTAATTGAGCTTTTGATGTTGTAGACGGTAGAAACCAAGTTAATCGTTTCTTCGGCAGAAACAAAACTCACTGGAATACCCTCTAATTCTTTTCTCTTTTCAATCAAAGAGCTTTTAATAACACTCATTCGGTTACATGCGATATTTGCAAATCTACCAAGCATTTGTTTTTGCCAGTGGTCGTAATGAACATTCACCCGAGACTGAGCCTGTTCATAATCCAACACCAAGGATCCAAACTTCTGGCAAGTCTCAATACTATCAAATATTTCTCTCGATTTTCTCATGTCATCTAAAACATCTATCCACTGATTCAATTCCTCGCCCATGGCATTTTGTACGTCTTCGATTTCTAAGTCCCACAATGATTGTAACTGAAGCCAAGTTTGTAAGTAGTCTTCCGTCTCTTCAAATGTTAAGTCTATCAAATCAATACATCTTTTATAGGACTCGACAACTCTTTCTTCGATATTTCTAAAGTGGGAGTTATCAGATGGAGGGGACACCAATAGTTTGACATCAAAGTTGGCGGTGTTTAACTGGCGCTGCTTAGAGGCACCAAGAACGTAATCATTCAAGCGGCTGATCCAGAAGGCCTTGGAATCTCCTAATTTAGGGGCAACTGCAACCTTTAAATCCTGGATCACTATATGGTGAACTCGTTCAGGTACGATCATGTGGTCACTTCCAGTATCAACAAATTCAGCTGCCCAAAGAGCCAGTTGGGTCTCACATCTTCGAGTGAGAATGTTTTCGGTGGTATTATTCATCAGTTGGACAAAGTGCTCGACATTTTGAAATCCAGCAAGCATTAGATTATCGACTAATTCCTGAATATCATCCATGACTTCTCTAAATGCAACAAACGAATATTCACAGTTATCAAGTCTCTTTAAGTGAGACATAAGGCTATCTTTGATTACTGTTAATGTCTCGCATTGGCTCAAGGACTCGAGAACATGACTTTCAAACTTCAAAATAGCCTCCAAGACTTTTACCTCATCCAAATGGCCAAGATCCGAATCAATCAACTCTTGAGCATTATAAAGGTCACCCCATTTGGAAGTTGTTAAAAAAGAGATCAAATCAAGGATTGATGACAGACCAGGGCTTGTCAAGCATTTCAATTCTCCTAAACTATCAACGGAACGTATAACGTCTTGGAAATTAGCTAACGTCTCTTCTAATATGGTAGCATATTTATAGATTGATTCCACCGATTGTGAGTATGATAGCACATTTCTTGGAATATTGAATCCGTATAACGAAAAATTCTTAACTTCGTTGAACAAGCCTATGAGATCGACATCAAAATCAACGCTCAGTTTGTAATCTGAGTCTGAAGCTACGCGTGAGGTCTTCAAAATATTTTGCTTCATCATCTGATTATCAAGCTTCGGCAGAATTCCGGTTAGCCAGTTTTGAAAAAATTCGTCTGTATTTAACTTTTGCTTAAATAAACTGATTTCCTTGTATATTTTCTTACCCTCAGGGTACTGTGACCAATCCTTCGTTAAAACTAACTCCAATCTACCTATTAGGAAATCCAATTTGCAATTCATCTGATTCACCCATACTATGGACGATGTAAATGGTGGTAAATCTCTTAACCTGATCAACTTTTGAGATTCAGTCTGAACCTGGAAGTGGGACTGTAAACGGCCCAAATCTTTTTCAACGACATTCAAGAGATCTGCCTGATATTCCTGGACTGCATTTCGAATACTTGGACGGCTCAACAAAAACTTGAATTCTTCGAGCACATTGATCATCTCTGTCGAATCCTTGGTTGAATCTAAGAGCGTCTTTAGCAATTGAATTACGCCGTTTTCCACTATCGTTGATCTTTCGTGGTATATCTTGATTGCAGTTATCCAAATCTTCTTCCCATCATCAGTCAAATCAAGTGGATCTGCATTTCCCAAAGATTCATACGCATAATTAATTTCCTTAACGAAATCAATCTCATTCCATTTAACAGTATTGATTAACTGTGAAATTGTTGTTTTAAATTCTTCGTGTTTGGATCTCAGTTGACGTAAATCATGTAACTTATTTTTCAACTCTTCAGAGTAGGTGACTTTAACAAGGATAAACTTTTCGGATCTCTTTCTTAAAAGCTCCCTAGCCAAATTAGTATATTCCCTAACTCTGTCATCCAAAATGTCAAAGGCATTTTCAAGCTCAGTAAGAGTCATACAGAACCCATCAAAGTTGAGATTCATTAAATCAAGCCCTCTTGCAACTTCGCCAATTTTGCTTAAGATATCATTCACGATAACTTCCACTAATTCAATGCTTCTATTTATAGGGTAAGTACCAATAACACGTAGCTTTTTCAAATAGTTAAAAATCGAAGAGATGGCTGAGCATACATCACTGATACCATTTGCTGAGCTTAGTTCTAAAACCGGAGCATCCAACTCTTTAAGTAAAGAGTTATAGTTTCGACAGAGCATCAAAGACTCACTAACCCCGGTGTCTGACAAGAATCCGACTGTAGCGTGGAACCGTTTTGCAGACCGGAGAATATCCATTGTCAAGGTCACTTCAGGGTTCTGTAACTGGTCCTGAATTGAAATTAAAGTCTGCTCTTTGGTAGCCCAAAAGTGGATTTCTTCTAAGGTTGTTGACGATCCATCGGTTGGGTTGTGGTTCAGCTTGCAAATGTGATGCACTTGTTTGATCCAGTCGTTGACTATGTTTTGAAGCTCATTTAAAAATATCGAATCATCTGCAATATTCTCAGAAATAGCATCCAACCTGTTGTGATTAGTGACACTTTCTTTGTCCAGCATCTCTTTTATGCGATCATGTGTAGTTGCCGTTAAGTTTGGAACTTGAATAGTTTGCTGCAGATGTGTTAACGAAACGGAAAGTTCGTTGAACTTCTTCTTCGTGTTGTTAATCACTCGGGTTTGCGTTTGAGAAGATGTCACGGATTCAAAATAACTTTGTAAGCCGTAGTTCAATAGTACTTTTATACTGTCGTATATGCTATTTTCGTTCTCGTTTCCGTCGGATTTATCATTTGCTGTTGAGACAGTCGTCAGCAAAAGTTGTTTAGATAGGTCATTTTGAGAGGATAAACTACCTCTTTTTTTTATTAGTATGACCACCATAGTTGCATTATTAATCTCGGGGCTGACGCTGTTGTCATATATCTTATATTCGGCATTGCCTAGAATAAAAGGAACTCTTGTTAGTATACCATGCAAACACTTTGATTTATCTAATAACTACATACCTTGTTGATCAAACCTAGCTAAAAATATGCTTGATTCTTGTAAACAATTTATGAATCTAGTAAAAATACCGACTATCTCTCTATTTTCAAAAAATTGGTCAGGTATCGTGTCATTGTAGAACAAAGACCTCGTTAGGCCCCTGAAGTAGTCGATCAGCTGGATGGGTTTCAATGCTATCGGACGTGAAGCATCTTTGCTTAGCAAAAGTTGATCATCAGATGACATTCTAACAAAATACCGCAGAAGCTAGAAACTGGGTTATATAATGATGTATGTACCAGGATGTAAGCAAGATTGGAACCAGTTACAACAAACAGCTAAATAGATCCATAGTTTATTTCAAAAGGTAAACAAAACTTCTAAAGCTCGCGTCCCGTTGTGGCGTCGTACACTTCAATATGCCAGCCCATTTATTTCTGCGCAGCGATGCGATTCACGAAGCTGTACGCGCACCATACAAAATTTCAAAGACTGATATGTATATATATATAGACAACAGTAATATTATAAAAAGTGTGATTCAAACTATTTAGGGAGAAACAAGAACTTTGGTGCAAGCACCATGTTACAAGTCATCGAATACTAAACAATCATGCTTTTTAACGAAGGAAAAAAAATACGATCAAAGAATAAAAAAGCAGACTAATGGGGAAAAACAAAACTGAAAAATGGAGGGGGTAATATAATAGAAGCAAGAAAAAAATGGAAATCAGGTTTTTGTTGCTTTATAAAAGATCAGAAATAAAAAAGACGTGCACATATATAGTGAAGCACACATGATGTAGTATGAAAGGGTTAAAACAACAGGCACGGAAAAGGGGTAAAAATTAATTATTAAAATAGATCCAATTCCATTTTTTTCAAAACAAAACAAAAGCTCAAATTACGAAAGGATATCTTAAAACTTCAAAGAAATCTAAGTTGACTTTTCGTGTTGAGTAGAAACTCTGTTCATAGCAACCATGAAGTCTTCCAAAGATCTTTGTGGTGGAGCTTCCTTCAATGGCTTACCGTTCATGAATCTGTCGAACTTATCGGATTCAGACATCATAACGTAGGCACCACCTAAGACACAGAAGACACCGAAGGACCAAATCCACACTCTGACAACGGTAACGATATCGTTCCAGTTTTGTGACCACCAACCGAATAAGGTGAACATGGTAGCAATGATATCAACGATCAAGACGGCACCAGCCAATTGCCAAGATGGGGCAGAAGACCAGAATGGACCAGCAGCTCTAGTAACGAAAATCAACCAGTTTTCAGTTAAGGAAATTTGCAAGAACAAAACACCATCGATAGAACCAAAGTTTTGAATGATACCACCCTTTGGCAAGAACATGGTGGTCAAAGTGATCCAAGTACCGATAGCTAAGATAATACCCAAAACGATGGACATACCCCATAATCTTGGTAAGTTCCACTTGACTGGCTTTGGAGCGTATGGAGCGTTATCGTAAGCAATGGCCAAGGTAGCAACATCAGCGAAAATAGCAATGAAAACAACTAAATCAATGTTCAAGGATTCGTTCAAGATGGCAATCCATAGACCTAAGAACAATTCCAGATGCAAAGACAAAGCAATTCTGTAAACAACGTAAGAGTACATTCTGTGGAAAATTTGTCTAGAAGTCTTCAAGGCATCAATAATAGCAGATAAACCAGGAGCCAAGAAAACAATATCAGCAGCAGATCTAGCAGAATCGGAAGCACCTTCGACGGCAATACCAGTATCAGCCTTCTTTAAAGATGGGGCATCATTAACACCATCACCAGTCATGGCAACCAAGTAACCTCTAGATTGCAAGATTTCAACAACGTTATATTTGTGTTGTGGGAAAACTTCAGCAAAACCATCGGCATTTTCAACGAAATCGAATAATTCAGAACCGGACATGTCACCACCACCGCCGATACCTAATCTGTCGGCATCGAAAATGTTGGTACCTAAACCTAATTGTCTACAAGTTTCCTTGGCAATACCGACGGCATCACCAGTTAGCATCTTGACTCTCAAACCTAATTCTCTGGCTTCGTTAACAGTCTTAGCAGTATCATCTCTTGGAGGGTCCATGCATGGCATGATACCTAAGATTTCCCAGTGGCCTTCTCCTCTCTTTCTGGCAACACCCAAGGATCTGAAACCTCTGGAGGCGAATTCGGCAACCTTGTTCTCATAATCTTCTAGGACATCTTCAGGGATTGGGTGGTCTTCTTGGACGGTCTTCAAAACGAACAATGGGGCACCCTTAACACAGATAATTCTTTCACCTTCTGGTGATTCAACGTAAGCAGTAACTTTCTTGGAGACAGGATCGAAAGGTTGGAATTCTAAAACCTTGTACTTGGTCAAAGCAGCTCTAGCTCTTGGGTAAGCAATCAAAGATTTCAAGAAGGCCTTATCAATGGCATCTAAACCCTTCTTCTTTCTGGATGCAGCCAAACAAGCAGTTAACATCAAGTCATCTGGTTCGACACCTTCAACGGTGTATGGCTCGTGCAAAGACAACTTGTTCTTGGTTAAAGTACCAGTCTTATCGGAACACAAGATTTCAACACCAGCTAAGGATTCAATGGCAGACAACTTTTGGACAATAGCTTGCTTTTTAGCCAAGTATGCAGCACCAACAGCCATGGTGGTGGTGACGACAGCTGGCAAACCGACTGGAACACCAACGATGGTGATAGCCAAAGTGTATCTCAAAATTCTAACGATCTTGTTGGTTCTGTAGAAACCAGCAGTCCAGACAACCAATAAAGTGACAATAACCAAGACCAACAAAGTAGTACCAATACCGTTCAAAACTTCAGTAAAGTGACCTTGACCACCAGAAGCTTTGTTAACTAGAGCAGCAGCTCTACCGACGAAAGTAGAGTCACCAGTAGCAGTAACAATCATCAGAGCTTCACCTCTCTTGACGGTAGAGGAAGAGAAAGTTGGGTCACCAGAGTGTTTGTCAACAGCTAACGATTCACCAGTCAAAGCGGACTGATCGACTTGCAAGAAACATTCGTCAGAGACCAATCTACCATCAGCTGGAATAACGGTACCGTCTTCCAAGTGCAAAATATCACCTGGAACCACTTCAGCAGAACCAACTTCAACTGGATGACCATCTCTAATAACGGTAGCAGAGTTAGCCAAAGTTTTCTTCAATTCTTCAACAATAGAACCAGCTTGGTATTCTTGGATGAAACCAACGAAAGCGTTCAAAGCCAATAAACCACAAATAACACCGAAATCGACCCAATCTTCTAAACCAGCGGCTAAGATAGCGGCAGCTTCCATGACGAATTGAATTGGACCAATGAAGAACATACAGAACTTCAAGATTAAGTTTTCTTTTTCTTCAGCCATCTGATTCAGACCGTACTTCTTTCTTCTCTTCAAGACTTCATCAGAGGTTAAACCAGTCTTTGGGTCAGTTCTCAACAACTCTTCAGGAACAACCTTGAAGGAAGCGGCATCTTCTTCTTCGCCTTCTTCGTCATCATCACCAGCACCCTGGTTAGATTGAAGTTCCATCACTAATTGATCGATATCATCATCTTCGTCTTCTTCTTCGTTTAAAGGAACCTTTTCCTTGGTTGGTTCAGTCGAGGACATCTTGTTGTACTAATTAATCGTCAAATTCAATTGTAAAAAAAGATACCTAAAAGAAAGCAATGAAATAGGGTATTAAAGTAAATTGTAAACTAATTTAACTTTGACAATTCTATTAAACAACAATCTTTTAATAATTTAAAAAGGAATTGAAACGATTGATCGATAATCGAAAGAGAGAATTCAAAAAGAAATAAAAAGAAAGGAAAAAAAAGTGAACAGAAGAGGATTAAAATAGGGGAGAGAGAGAAGTGTTGGATAGATATACTGAAGAGCAGCAGCATCCAAGTTGTCGAGTTTTTTTTTCTTCTGGGATGTTTTGGTTGTTTGTTTTGTCTGTTTTGGTTGTTTTAGTGTTTTTGTCTGGCTGCGTCTTTTCGTCAAAGCTGGTAGCTGGAATCTCAGTGTCTGTCTGCGGCTCGAAGGCAGGGCTAGCTCCCGTGGCTGGCTGGGGCGGACGCAGAGCGGATTCCAGGGCTCAAGCGGCGCTATTTCCGGTACACGCTGTCATCTTTGTCATATTAGTTATATATATTATATATAATATATATAATATATATAATATATATAGTACAGCTAGAATATCCCGAGATATAGAGTACACCTGTGCTCGACAGATATTCCCAGGTATGGTTGCCTGGTTTCAGGGCGACGGGTCCGCCCAATTGGTGTTAATCCTGATCTGTATCGTACTAGCTGGCGGGTGCAAAATTCCTGGCAGCCAGCCAGCTGGAATTATACGTACTCTGTGTGCATATATAGTATTAGTGGGATGTATACAAATGGGTTGTAGATGTGGCTGCTAACTGCTACTTACTAGCAACTCCCTCATATATAATTAATTAAGTGATCAATATTACAATACATATAATATATATACAGCACCTAAGGGCATGGGACCCGAGCCAGGCAGACAGCGGGCCGGGAATGAGATTCGGTACTCGGTAGTGGAACTGAGACGTTTATCTTAGCTATATGTATAATATATATATATATATATATATATATATATATACTGAACGTGATACGGCACGGCAACGGCCTGCCTCGCACCGCTGCCTGTCTCTCCGCTTTCAAGCCCGCCCATAGTTGAGGTGAATCCCAGATTCCCACAGCTGTCGGTAGCAAAAATGAGTCTGGGAGCGCATCTAGTGCAGTCTCGGGTCAACTAAATTGCACCCAGATTGATTGGTTCTCTGACGCTCGCCAACCAGAGTTAGGTAAAATCTCTTGACAATAAAAATCGGGGCAATTACAATTAAATCATCTCTGATTACGCAATTTCCACAGTTACAATTTAATCCGTTTTATTCTTAAATTAAAGTTGATCGATAGGATTCTCTAATATATATGAAAAGTCCATAGCACATATTAAAATCGAGTTGCAATTGCTTTGGCCATTACGAGATCGCTTTAGTAACACTACAGACAAAGTTGCGAAACTTAAAATCGCCTGCTGTACCCTTAAATTACACAAAATCGAATCCAGGGGAATTTGAGTAGCCATACCTACAGCCTTACTTTAAACCCTTAGTTTTGAAGATTGCCATATATTATTATACAGGATCTTGAAATCTAAAAGACTGCCACACACACCCTCGAAGCCATGTCCAAAGTTGTCCACAGTAGTCAGGTTGGGATCTGTAATCGAAAGATTGACTGGATACATCTACGTGATCAGATACGCCCTTCATAGGTAACATATTCGAACGATATTCGGTACCGTATATAAGAGGCAGTTGAGTGCTATGGCTAGGCCATAAGATATACCTCTCACACCTATATTAGGTACTATAAATTATTAACATTGAGAGATATATCTTTATCACTATTTGCAACTCCCGCACACAGCAATAGTAATACGGGCAGACTGGCAATGACCACGGGGTATCTTACCTAATCGGCTCGCGGGAATTTTTTCTGGATTACCTGACACCTGTTTCTGCCTGGAATTCTGAACCTGAGCGGCCTGTGACTTACGGTGTGAATTCCCACCAAATAGTTCGCGTACTGTGAATGCTGAAGATCGCCCACGAAGGTCTATAATATATATATATATATATATATATATATATATATACTATACAAGTGCTTACGGTTCCCCCATGTTAACCCCACTTTTCCCTGTGTAATAATTACACAATTACTTCAGATTGTGATCCTGAACACGGCATACATCAGTAGTACAATATATGATATAAATTGTATATATATATATATATATATATAATTGTCGACGGTCAATACTCCGAAATTCGGAGCCTGAAAAGTCTAAAGAATCCCACAAAGACAATAAGTGAAAAAAAAAAAAGAAACCAGCAGAAAAACATCTCAGATGAACAATTCACCCGCTCGCGCGAACAAAAAAAAGGGGAAAGAAACAATTATCCTGACGACGTAATCCATTATATTGCAACCAACAGCTTGGTTTATAATATATATATATATTAAATTATATGTGACTTCGATCATGAGTTGGGATCGATTCTTCCCATCACAAATTTTTGAGTTGAGGGAAGATGTCCTAGCTGTACTTCATGCTTATATCTAATATGTACATGTATTATATGGTGTAATGTAGCACAAGAGCGATTGCTCTTAGCAACCAGTAGCCTAGTATATATAGTATATATATATATATATAGTATAGAGTCGCTGATCAGTTAGAGTTACGTGAGAACTTATACATGAAGAGGTCGTCCTAGCGCCATCCCCTGGTGTAACGGCTATTGTGTGGCATTCGCTGTTTCCGGTTGTTATCCCATTCTGGCAACGGCCTATTCCCTTCCTGTAAAAATGGCAACAGCCACCTATTCTTCTAAGTGCATTCATGTGCATCCAAGAAATTGGCAACAACCTCCCATTTCCGCTCTTACAAATTTAAAATTAATTTCTTTTTTTGTTTACATTTGCCATTTTGGTGACGTTTGTTTTGATTTCTAGTGTACTATTAAACATGGCCCTTCATATATAATTTAGTATTATATATTATACGATCGATGCAATTTTTTTCCCTTGAGATACACTACAATATGAGCGGATCTGGTAGATTGGGCACTCTCATATTAAGATTAAATTACTTACATGTGTACACTGGCCCCCTATGAAAAATTATATATATAGTGGCTGAAGATAGTTAGTGCTTAACTTTGGGGGAGATATCAACAGGTTTTATAATTATCACTATCCATGTATATGTATATTTTATATTTACTGTCGTCGAAGGCAGTTTGGGCAGGTGTTGGTTGGCATTAGTATATATATATATATATATATATATAATATATTTATCGAGCTGGAGGTTCAGGGCTGGGAATTGCATGGAACATGATACGCATGTCCACCCGCACTGCACTCCACGAAGAACTGTTCGCTGGGCCCGCCACTCACTCACGCCGCTTGGTAACTATAAGGGCACATCTATAATATCCGCTCTCCTGGCCCTTGAACTTTCCGGTCTGTGCTGAACAGATCTTACCTGCAGACAAATTAATGGATCGGGTATAGCTCGATCTTTTTCAAAAGCGTCTGTTCAGTTGAGATGTGGTAGTCGGCTAGAATTCACTGGGTGGATGTGTACTTGCCGAGTGCATGGTCTGTTTGCATTTACTTCGTTTATCAATTGGCCGAGACTTTCATTGATTTCGAGCTCCTATTTATCAATTGATGTTGACCCTGGCTGACTTCAACTAAGCACAACGTCGGAGCATTTTGAAATCGATTAGCTTCCCCGTTCTTTTGTTGTAGCCAATCAGAATCTAAGGTAAACATTCACCCGGTCAGCAGCAATGAACATTGTTGACTCAGACGACCTCAATCCAATATAACCCTTTATAACATATAAATAATATATATATATATATATATATATATATTATATTTCTTTGTGGGACCTTTTTGCTTCTTATATCGAGATAGTTTGAAAATCCCTAACTTCGAGTTGAGAGCTGCTACAGCCGACTCTTTTGATTTTTTAGAGTACTTGCCCGCTTGCTTTCCTTCACGCACAGCGCACCCTATGTGACCCTTGAAAGAAAGGATCCCGTATAAATTATATGAATTATATTATAGCTTATGGCTAGCCATATCACCATTCGGACTGGAAAAATCGATGATGTAATGTATGCTGGGCTAAACAAACAGCCCGAACCATACACCATGTGGTGTACCATATAATCGCATATACATTATATTACGGCATCGCTGTAATCTATATATGAGTTAAATTGACAAGTCGGCAGCGTATTCTACAACCTAGTGGTCGGGGTATATATATGAAATTATGGGAAAACGGGGTGGTTTTAGTTGAAAATATCTGCATTGAGAGCTCCAATATGGTTTCCAATATATATATATATATATGGCTTTCTCAATTTTAACATGAATTTTTCACATCTAGTATCCAACCAGCACTTGCCGCTTATCTGAAGATAGCACGTGCACGCTTAAGGAAATTATAGATAACAGCTTTTATCTTAATTTTTATATAGATAGTCGCAGCAAGTCTCACGGTTTTTTGTCGCAAAGTACTGTCTTTGTTACGTAAAAACTGTTGTTTGCGTGGGAGTAATACCTTTTCTCTGGAGAAACTGCTTTTGAATTTAATGACGAGCATTTTTCCATTCAGCTTACTATCTATCTAAAAAATTGATGACTTTATATTTAAGAATTATATTTGTAGATATATTAATATATAGAGAAAAGTTTTAACTGGTAAAGATATTTGATGGAGTATAGGGTCAAAACTTACTTGAAAACATGATTCTTTGGTTAAAACTTCAGTTCTCCAAACAAAAGGATTATTCTTAGAGGAAAAGAGCCGCTCTTACGTAACAGAACTGTTCATTAGAGAAAGACACTACTTTGCGACACAACACCATGAGACTTGCCGCGACTATAATATATATATATTTCGCAATCAAATTTGCAAGCATTTATATAAGAATTTTTATAGACATGCCCATTGCAGCTTGCCCAGGCCCCAGGACGAATCACGATTGAGCTGCTGCCTTTTTGACGTATGTTCTCGTTTTTCTTCTCTGTTTTATTGTTGGTACCAAAGTAAATTTCTTCAGTTAAAGCTCGGTCTTCGAGCATGTTATTGTCTCAGTTAAGAGAGTTTCATTAAAATTATATATATTATATATTATATATATCCTGCTTTCTAGTAGCTCTAGATTGTTGCTTGCCTTTTAGCCTGCTTATATGGGTCACGGATAGTTATCGGATTCTTAAGATCTTGTTAAGATAATCGTGAGCTAATAAGAAACTGCTACATGCATATATATATATATATATATATATACTTAAAGTTGTGCCGTTGATATTTGTAAATGCAAAAATATGGCTCGCTCGCCATATGGTTATCCGTGGCTGTATAGGGGCATATGCAGCCGAAGGTTTGGAAAAGGAGCCGCCAGACAAGGGGCTGTCCATAAAAAATGTCATGATAACAACTCTCAGCTAATAGAATGATTTTTGAGATTGTTGCTAAGCCAATATGGGCTAATGAAACAAAATCGGTGTTCATTACACTTACCGACTATATATATATCGATATATATCTGATTTACTTCTTAGGACATTGGATATATATTTTATGATTTATATGTTATGGCAAACTCAGTTTACTCTGGTATGGTATAGGCCTGCATATCAATTTGCTGCGAACCAAAGGGGGGTTCAGAACTTCAGAACTGCGAGTGGAAAAATGGCAAGTCTATTGAAAATTAGCAGCCCTATGTGCATGTGTCTAATTGCTATGCAGCACTGTATAAAAATTTATTTCTGCTCGATCTGCCATCAATCGAACACATGTGGAGGAAAATGGAGGGAAAGAACGAAACCAAAAATACTTAAGCCTTCTACCCTATACACATGCGTGTATTCTATCTTTGGTTGGCTGCCTATTCACTGACCATCATATTTCTTTGTCTTTAACACCATTAATATTTCTGTTTTGAACCTCATAGTAGCATCAAACTGCTTCTCTAATATCGATATATTAAACTATATGCTTCATTGCTAGTGTGAAGTTAACAGACGAGCGTTAGATCCATCAAGGTGTACCCAGTATGAAGAAGAAACCATATATCTAAAAGGTTCCTACATCGATACGCTATACAAATTTTAACACAGTATCGGTAAGTGACATCCTTGCAGATCATACCTCTCACTCCGTATCTTGTAAATATACTTTTTGTGCAGGAGGCCAGGTAAATTTTATTTCACACCTGGGATAAGGTATCGGGATTCGGGAACTGTTACTATCATGGTCAGACCCCCGTCCAGTGGTCCACCCCATAATGGTCGTGTGCAATACTAAGTTTTAATAATTGCTTTCCCTATAAATATTACGTATATGACACCTTGGCTGTTGTAGAGATGAATTACCTGCAACATACAGTCCTGTGTCCTAATTTCAAACCAGTAACTCAATAATTTGTTGAAATGTGTGATTTCATAATTAGGTAATAGAGATTACCGACTAGTGATTAAGTAATAAGTTCAATAATGGGTCTATCCAAGAACATTCTGTTTATATAGGAATACGTAGAGAGTTATATATATTGGTCATAACTAGTGTTATGATAGAGTGCAGGAGGTGAAGTGCATCGGGGATGTACTTGGAATACATAAGAGATGTATTCAAGTGATGAAGAATGGCATAGGTGATCGAGTCAGAATCAGGAGAAGACAAATAGGGGAAACACTATGGAACGTACGCCTTTGGAAGCCCGCGTGCAGTTCGTAGGGTAACTCCTAGTGAGGCTTCGTTGAGAGAGTCGACGTCGAGCACACCAGATATGTTTATTA
>JAJMAB010000096.1:0-57837 GCA_030564825.1 Ogataea sithepensis | reverse complement strand
AACAGGAGGATTCTGGAGCAGCACAAGCCAATGATTGAATGTCAAAGTTAGCACAGTTCTGGAAAGCAGAATATGTTTGTGATGTCGTTAGACAGTCAGGAGTAAACCAGTTGAAGTAGTTACCACTGGAGTTGGTGTAAACAATGTAAGACTTGAGATACTGCGAGTAAGAACAAACGTCATCAGAAGGACCAGACAGCTGGTAGTGGTAGTATTCACCGAGATTAGCACTAGTGGTAGCTGACAAGGTACTGGATCCGCTGGTCATAATAATAACAGCTCTAGCACCACCGTCGTAGGTAAGCCAGTAGTCCAGGACGGTTTCGTCAGATTCGTCATCGTAGGAAACATAGAGGTAGATTTCAGCACTACCTTCGTCATTTATGAATTGGTAGTTCTCTGTAGCATTGTAGTAGTTCAAATCACAGGTATCATTGCTTGAGAAGGTGATGTAGGAAGGAACAGCTGTAGCGGTTCCTGCAGTCAAGGTTTCCCAGGTGTTAGATGACGTTGAGCTGGATGTTGTGACAACCGTTGAGGATGAACTGGAAGAAGAAGTAATGGAAGAGGAGACAACAGACGATGATGAGACCGTAGATGACACAGCAGATGATGAGAAAACAGACGATGATGACACAGCAGAAGATGATGAGGATGAAGCAATCGAGGAAGAAGAAGAGACCGCGTAAGCAACTTCATCTTCATTTATAAATGTTCCTGAGATGTATCTGACCCAATCTTCTTTGTTGTTGTAATCACCAAACATTCTAAGCGCCCGGATAAGGACTTTGTACTCACCAGTAGGCACACTTGTTGAATCGTTGAAGCCAGCCAATGGGACATATGTTGCAAGTGTTAAACGCGATGGATGTTCGAATGGGAAACTGTAGAAAACATAATCTTCAGTTGAAGTGGAAAGATAAGGACCAATACGAACTGGAGCGTAGTAGTTGGAACTGGATTCTGGCCAAGCAAAGTCATCATCCAAGTCGTAGTCAGGTGAAACCAAATCAATTGAAAAGTATTTAGTACCATATGCAATACCATAGTAAACATGAGGAGCATCGTAATTACTCATATTGAACACGTAGTTGTCACTTCCCAAAGATAGGTATTGTCCATTAGTGTAATGAATGAAGTACACATCAACCAAGTTAGTCCAGTCGTGAGTGGAATTACCAACACCAACGTACGGAACACCAATAGTGTCTCCGTTGTCACCTTCAAACATGATCTTACCGTCAAATAATGGGTAGTTGAAGGATGAAGTTGGAAGTTCAAAGTTGACAGTGATCTTTCCAGAAGCACCAGCCGAAAGGGTCAATTGACTATCAGATAAGGTAGCGGTAGCCAGGCTGTCTTCGTCACTGGCATATGAAGGGAAAGATCCCGTGGCATATTTCAATGTAGTACTTCTTAAACTAATGGTGACAGCTGCAAGATGGGTGATATTGTAAGAGACAGCATAGCTGTTTCCGTTGTAGATCTCAATTTCGAATTCACTGACTCGGTTGTCGGTGTCGTTCAGTTCTAGGTACGGGGAGGATAACAAATGACTCTGTTGATGAACAAATGAATAAGCGTCAATGAGACCGGCACCCTGTTGGGACAGCGGATGGACCAAATCATCATAAACATCTTCAAAATCATAGAGGCTCAAAGTATTGCAGGTTTCAACAATACGACGGGTGATCTCGTCAGGAGTAATATCTGTTCCGACATAAGACTTAAACAATGCAACAACACCAGCAACGTATGGAGTTGAGAACGAGGTACCAGATGCAACCTTCCAGGTGTCAAGGTAAACACCGTAAACGTTAGCACCTGGAGCAACAACAGAAGGATAGAAGTCGTTCTCAAAAGTAGGACCATATGAGGAGTAGTAGGACATCTGACCCGCACCCACAGCTGTTGAATCAACACTAATTAGAGACGCATCCCCATCAATGTGAATCTTCAAATAGTAGCCTTCATCTAGCCTATCGTAGACCCAATCACCAGTTGTCGAATTAATTTCTGAGAATGTACCACCGTAGATCGAGACGCTTGACCAGTTTGGACTTGAACCATTAACAACAAACATAACATTACCGTACGTCTGAGAAAGATATAGAGCTTGGGTGGAGATTTCACAGTCATCAGATTCCCTATAGAAACCAAACGTACTCGAGTTAAAACTTCTATCAGTTAATGCAAAATGGAAGTCACATGCAGCAACAGTTCTGGAGAAGGTTTCAACGTAATAATCACCGTCAAATGAGGGAGGCGTACCACTTTGGGTGTAATAGTATGCGCTATATGTTAGCACTTCCTCATCTTTGGAAGCAGTAATAGTCATTGGATACGCAATAGATTGCTTAGAGTTAGTAGAACCAACAGCAATCACATTTTTAGCTGCTGCACCAGAAGAACCAAAGAAGGCACCACTTTGACCAGCATTACCAGCAGCCCAAATAATTGGAGTACCCGCATCAACTATAGCATCAGCAACGGTGGACATGACGGCATCGTTGTAAGGTGAAGTATCACCAAGCGAAAGAGAAATAAGATCGTTACCGTCTTCGGCAGCAGCTAACAAACCTTCAAGAATGACAGCAGTAGTGGTTGAAGTAGAACAACCAAAGACACGGTACATCATGATCTTGGAATCAGGAGCAACACCAAGGATGTCGTCGGTTTCACCGAGGATAATGGAGGAAACGAACGTACCGTGACCGACACAGTCCATGATATCGTCACTTTCAACTGCTGTGGAAGGATCGTAAACATCAAAGTTATCATCGGCGAAAGCTTTACCACCAATAATCTTGTAACCGCTACCGAGACCACCACCCAAAGCTTCAAGATTGTAGTTGACACCAGTGTCAATAACACCAATCGTGATATCTTGACCATAGATACCTTCAGCATGCAATTGACTCACACCAGTGACGCTGTGTGGGTTGAAAGCTCTATCGGAGTAGTTTGAGTTAACTTCAAACTCGGTGGTTGGAACAGCAACGGAATAAACAGGGAAGACACTTTTAACATAATCCAAAGAATTTAAGTATTCAGCGGTAGAGTTTGAGTTGGAAACTTGGATAGCAGCACCGGAAAAGTATGATGACTGATAGTCCTTGTAAAGAACACCTTCGTAACCATCGTTTCCTAAGTCATCCGCCAAGAGCTCAGAGCTAGAGGAAACTTCAGTTTGAGAAAGAGAAGAACCAACAGAGAAGATAGACGATCCAGTTGATCTCTTTTTTAACTTGCTGGTATCGACGTTAGTATCAAACTGAACAATATATTGACCTGGTAATATTGTTCTATCTGAACCATCTTGGGTGATGGAGGAGAAATCAAAATCGGCAAAGACGAATGGGACTGTGACTGAAAGCACAGATAACAAGCGACTGAATTTCATCTTTGCTATTTTGCAGAATTGAATTTTGTTGTCTGGAAAGGAGAAAAGCTCAAAGATTCTGTCATCTCAACCACCAGCAATACGGGCTTGCCTCTGTATATATACGATTCTGGTCTCATCAATAAGTTCCAAGGAATTAACCAATCAGCTCAGTGTTGATTTCTTTCAATTAGTTCAGAACGAAGAACGATTGAATTCGGAATATTAAAAGAGAAGTCAGCATTTGCATATACAAAAAAAACATGAGTATAATTCACGTTATTATAACTGCAGATTTTGCAAAGCTCATTGTATTATAGAGTTCATATTTACACGCATGTATATTATAAAAATTCATATATATAATATATATATCGTTATATATATATAATATAATTGGTGTCATAAATTTGTTTTTCTGTTTCAAACAAGCAAGAAAACTTAATTGGTGATAATTGCACTCCAATGTGTTGCCAAATACTTGAAGCTGCGTGTTTCCCTGGCAGAAGTTGGCGTCGGTGTGGAAACGTTACCTAGACAGAAGATCCAGTCATGCCTATTATATATACCAATTGAGAGCTAAAAGCGATAGTGCAGATTCCATTTTAGGTTGCAGGGAGTAAAGTGTCAGTCTTTGACTATTAATTTGAAAAAGCGATATCGCCATCAAGAACTCGGTTTCTTATGCAGATTCTAATGGGGGGGGATCTGGGGAAGGATGCGCGGAGGGTTATGGCTGCATTAAGATCGACCGTAATCGAATTGCTTGATTATAATAAATCCAACTGGATCTTGAGCATGTTTAACGATGAGTTTCGAATGAAGTCTTAAAATGACCATAAACGATCGTCATATACATTATTTGGGTTTAGCGATTTGTATGGACATCAGTTTTTATCTGTGGGGATCTCTTTGAAAGGAATTTTAAGTTTTACTACAGAGGAGAGCTGCTATTGGATTTATGAGCACTATTATATTTTTGCCAAAGCGTTAAGCTTTGCTTTTTTTTCAGCATTCCAAGCCAGAAGAGCTGTATAACAATCATGAGTGGTATAGGCCGCGAATACTTTCTGGTTTAAGTCAAGTCTTTTCGGTGTAAATCTGAACAGACCACCCTACAGTATATAATATAGATCGATATATGCGTGTATATGGTAACTCAGACATATGTAATGGAGACAGTGTAGTGGCTGTCAGCCTGTATGTGGTTCACCGTTGTTGCCTCGCGACTCCAGTGACTACTGCACAACACGGCGATCCAGCGGAAAGCCTAAAAATTGATTGTTAAAATTGATCGAAGGATCGAGGATTTGGGTTTAATAAAATTATTATAGCTTGCAAAGGCGGCGGCATGTGCGCGCGGTCTATCTGCGAAAAGTCCCTCGGTTAAAGCTAACAGCGCTGCTCGGCCAAACAACCATGTATATAAGCACTACAGATTCGGGCAAATTGCAATGACCGCGTCGTCAACAATGATACGGTTATATATGCCTCACCACACATTGCCTCCTATGATTTCGATGGTAACATATTATATATATATATATATATAGTTTTGGGGCCTGTGGCTTATAATATTATATATATATATATGCGGTGAGTCTCACCGTGTTTACTCACAAAGTACTGTCGTTTTTTGAATCGTTACGAAAGAACTGCTGTTTGCGTGGGAATTCTGATTTTTCTCTGGAGAAACTGTTTTTGTCTATAATAACAATCATTTTTCCATTCAACTTACTGTCTATCCAAAAAAATTGACTTTATATTTAAGAATTATCTTTGTCAATATTTTAATATATAGAGAAACTTGGTTCTAACTGGTAAAGATATTTGATGGAGTAAAGGGTCAAAACTTGCGTGAAAAACTAATTCTTTGGTAAAAAAACTCAGTTCTCTAAACAGAAGGAAAATAATTAGAGGAAAAAATCAGTTCTTACGTAACAGAGTCGTCTTTGCGGGAAAGGACAGTACGTTGCAATTTGCAACAAGACACCATGAGACTCGCCGAGACTATTATATAAATGAGAAACCATGCAGATACGAAGTTGTCAGTTCTTGATTCGCCAGAGTACGTGCATGATCTGCATTATAATATATATTAATTTATAAATTATAAGGTGAATTTGATGTTCTGCTTCGATGAAAGAGTAAGACAGAGCCTGTGTGCTATGATCCATTTAACAGCTCCAGTTGCCTTCGGCGACGGTTCAAGACCAAAATAAATTTTGTTGAAATTCTTAAGATTTCTCGCGGCCTTTGTGACTGACTCCGTTAAATTCCACCACACCCATGTATGCATACAACTTAAGAATCCGTCCTTCATTCAATATCGCCTTGAACGACGGCAATTTTAAAGGTATCGCACATATTATATATATAGATATATAACTCATACAATTTATAAACGTTAGCTTCATGTATATAGGCGGTGATGCTCTATGAACTCGAAGATGCAACTTAAAATAGCAACAGCCCAGTTTTAGACATCGCCAGTGAAAATTACGAGAGTCAATACTCGAAATATACAAATTTATATAATATATATATTTTTTAGATAATTAATGCATCCTAGTTTTGTTTCCTCAAGTTATGCAGACGGAAGGAAAGGAGCTTATTCAAATGGGAATTTAGTACCGTAACAAACATCAGCCATCATGAACTGTGGGAGCTTTTACTTTTCTCAAAGTGGGACTATACTATTACTCTTCTTTTTTATATGATGAACGAATAATGGTCTCCCTTTCTATTCTTTTCATGAGTTCTATACATGTTATTCTTCTATACTAATGCTAGATATATACAGAGTGTCACGAGTGATTGTTGGGAATTGCGAGTGGGTAATTTTCTCCTACCTCTCGACGTCAGCTCGACGACTGGTTAGTTTAGGTAGTATCTTCACCAATCCTGAATCCGGATGTTGGAAGTGTATCCTTGTCAATACCCAAAGCAACTTAAACGGTGGCTTAGAAAGCAACAGCTCTTTTACTGCCAGCGGCTCGACCCTTAAAAGTATTGTTAATATTATATTATGCATATATATATGCGGTGATTCACACGGTGTTTACTCGCAAAGTACTGTCGTTTTTTGAATCGTTACGAAAGAACTGCTGTTTGCGTGGGAATTCTGATTTTTCTCTGGAGAAACTGTTTTTGTCTATAATAACAATCATTTTTCCATTCAACTTACTGTCTATCCAAAAAAATTGACTTTATATTTAAGAATTATCTTTGTCAATATTTTAATATATATATATAGAAAGTTACTTCTAACTGGTAAAGATATTTGATGGAGTAAAGGGTCAAAACCAATTTGGCAAAAAATTGACTTCTCTAAACAAATGGATTATTAGAGGAAAAGGGTGTAAAATTCCAATGGTAAATGACTGTTGATTATTTAATGTAATTTACTAGTGGAGTAATTGTAAAAAGGGAACGTTAATTCTATTAAGAATTAAAAGAGTTTTATAGTGTCAAATCTATTCTTATGTGTCGTCGACATTCTGTCAGCGTAGGTAGTCTAGCACAGCCACGGCTGCTTACTGTACATCTGGTTCCCACAGGTGTACAATCCTCAGCCACAGTTAACTAGTACTACTCCAGTCTATATACGCCACACCATGTAGCATTCTTCACTACTGAATACTTTTCCTCCAAGTATTCCACATCACTAACATAGTATTCTATTCCCAGTACATAAATGTCCTGTTCATATAGACTATCCTCATTCTGTACTTCTTCATTAGAATGATAAGCTCTATATATATTCTATATTCTATAGACTGTATTGTCTCACATCTGTGTATTAACGTTTATGAGATGTAATATTTAATCAATGCTGTCATTCATGATTACTTCATAAAGATTCTATGAATCTTTACAAAGGGCTCTTCTTATGTAACTGAGCCGTTCTTTGGAGGAAAGACTGTACTTTGCGAGACTCGCCATGACTATATATATATGTAAGCAGAAAAGGGGAGTGCCAGTACGGATGGATGTAGGTAGTCAAGCCAGAGAAAGTGGGCACTAGATGCATGTATATATATATAGAAGGATGGTGTGGGAAAAGAAGAGGAAAAAGAGTGAAAAGTGGAGATTGTCACAGTCGTAATCAATGTGTAACTAGTTTCAGCTTTCTTGGTCTTAGCAGCTCGAGTGACAGCAGCAGGTTCAAAGTCCCTGTGTGCTCACTGTTTCCTTAGTCTGGCCAATCACCAGTAACAAAAGCGGTAGCGGCAGTATCTCATCCAGACAATGTATGAATAAATTCGACATCCAAGCTTCTGTCGATTTCAACCGAGTGCTAGGTAGACGGAGCAGCAGCAACCTTAACCAAAACTTCCAATTCAGATTATTTGTGTGAGAAGTTGTCAGGGTTTCAGAAGACGAGGAAAATAATACAAGTAATGATGACGATGGGATGATTGACGACAACAATGAAGTTGAACATAAGGATGTCACATCTGAAAACGTAGAATATGATGTTACTACTGGTGAAAACAAATAGGATACTACAGATGGCTCAGCAATAACACAGCAGAAGACCACAAACAAGATGCAAACATAACGCACGATATTGATGATGATAATACAGACGTTGACAACCATGATGAAGTAGATGAAGACGCCAAAGGCGAGGACGATGAAATAAGACAAGGTGCAGCGGAAAATAATTGAGACAAAAGCGCTATTTTAGTTGGCTTTGCAAGACAAAGTTTGCGAAGCAGCACAAGCGAGTAACTGAATGTCCAAGCTACTACAGTTATGGAAACTGTTTGTATCTCTTAGAAATGGTAGAACAGTTTGCGGAGAGCCAGGTGAAGAAGCTTCCCATGTGGTTGCTGTAGACAATATAGGGGCTGAAATTCTTCGAGTATGTTCAAACATCAGCTTTGGACAACTCATTTGGTAGTGATAGTAGAAGCCAAGAACTGTATTTGGGTACCGGAAAGTTTGCTTGAACCCGATGGCAACGTGATCACCTCGCAAGCATCACTACAATAGGCTAACCAGTAGTCAAGAACAGTTTCATAGGTTTCTTCATGGTTTGAAACATACACAAACATTGCACCAGAACTATCTTCATTCAATTCTTCGTATCTCTCGTTACCATTGTAGCGACAATCACACGTATTGGTACTTGAAAAATTCACATAGGTTGGAATAGAGCCAGAAGCTTTTGTGCTTCATGTATCCCAAGTTTTGGAAGATGGTGTAGTAGTGGAAGAAGCTGACAAAACTGATAACGAATTAACAATATTGAGGCAAGAAAGAATATTGGGTAGTCGTGAAGAGCTCAACCGTCGTCGTCTGCCACACCACAAATTTCTTATTTATTATAGCATATATATATATATATAGCTTGTACGAGGCACGGCGGATATTGTACATGCAGGAAACGGATTTTTTATTCACATGCATGCATGGCAGTCGCCTGAATTCGGAATGAGGCTCGATTACGTCAGCTCTACCGCCCAGTTTTGGCTACTCTTTCTGCCAAGGAGCCGTCTTTTTACCTTACCCTTGATTTTGTTCGTATCTTTCTCCTCAAAGAACATACAATCACCGATAATAAATGCTCTGACAAATTCATGGGACAGTATTTTATAATACAATATATATATATATATTTATATTGCCACCTGGAATATGTGTTTTTAGGCAGCCTGTGGACAAAATCGTGAAGTCGTCGTATATCATTTAACAATTGATCTGGAGCTAATCTTGAGTGTTAAGGGACGCTTGTGATGGCCTTCGCCAATTCTTTTCTCGAGATATATATATACGATCCGCTATGTAGCCAACTATATATATACATATATATATAGCACATATTCGATCTCATCGATCTGTCAGTTAGCCTACCATATAGGTCCTCATGATAGAAAGCCTTCCTAAGCGAGGTCCAAATATCCGACAAAACCATCTTCGGGCAATAAATACTTTAAAACCTACCACAGTAGAGATGACTGTATTTATAAAATACATATAGATAAATATATTCAAGTTTAGATTCAGTATGTACAATAATGAGGATAAGATATACCCTAAAGAATATATATAATGGAGAATTTGTAACGCTTATTTGTCATCTTTCTTATCGTCTTTGTTCAAGATCTTCTTGAAAGCGTTGCTCAAGAACGATTCAATTCTCTTCAAATTATTTGGATGCTCACAATCGGAATTGTTTATCTCGTTATCGTTAGTCATATTTTCCAGAGGTTTCCAAGATGGGTCCATTCTATTAGCGGTCTTGTCACCAAATGCATCGGCTAATGCTTCCAATAAGGCAGTCTGTGTAGCGTTGGTTGGCTTCATTGGCAAAATTTCAATGACAACTTTCAAGTCACCCCTCTTGTTGCTTTGGTATGGGACACCCTTTTCAGGTATAGAGATGACCCTTCCCTGTTGTGAACCAGATGGAATCTTCAATTTGACCTTATCACCTTCCAACGTTGGAACTTCGATGACACCACCTAGTGAAGCTGTAGTCATAGGAACTTTGCATTTGTAAATGATGTGGATTCCATCCCTTGTGAAGTTTGGATCAGGTAAAACTCTCACCCTAATGATCAAATCACCGTTCGATAACACGGTACCTTTCGATGTAGTTGCATGAGGAGCATCACCAGCTCCGTTGACTCTCACTCTGGATCCATCTTTAATACCTTTAGGTAATCTGATCTCTGTCTGCTTCATCTGTTGGGCCACACCTTCACCGTGGCAGCTGTTACAAGCATCTTTAGGATTTATGTTGACACCTGAACCTCCACAAGCTTTACAGGTACTTGCCATTTGAAAACCGGCTTGTAAGTAATGAACTTGGGAACCGGTACCTCCACAAACGTTACATGTTGATTTCTTCTTGTTCTTCTTCAAACCAGAACCAGAACAATCGCCACATTTGCTGAGTGCAGAATAGTCAACGGTAAGGTTCGTTCCAAAGATGGCATCTTTAAAACTAATACTCTTCATAATTTCAATATCCGACCCTTGGAAGTGCTCAACAGTGTTTCTGCCTCTACCTCCTCCAGTGGCCCCACCAAACAAATCTTCAAAATTGAATCCAAAGCCTCCGAATCCACCAGCGTCACCTTGTCCAAATCCAGCAAATGGGTTCCCACCAGGGAATCCACCAGGATGGCCTCCACCACCACCTCCGAATCCTCCTGCACCTGCGTTTGGATCGAAAGCGGCAGCTCCAAATTGGTCGTACTGCTGTTTCTTATCCGGATCTGAGAGGATGTCGTAGGCTTCTTGTAAAGAGTGGAACTTCTTCTCTGCTGATTCCTCCTTGTTGATGTCAGGATGGTACTGTTTGGCTAGTTTGTAGTAAGCTTTCTTGATCTCCGAAGCAGATGCATTCTTGTCGACTCCTAAAGTCTTGTACGGGTCATCTAGGTTTGATGGTCTAGAGGCATGGAACTGTCTTATGCCACAAACCTGCTTGTTTAAATTCAGTAAGAATCTTGTCTGGTTCGACAGATTTCTTCTCACACTGTGGTTCAATACGGTAGACATGGTAGGATGGCAACTTGCTTGTATCAAAGATCTCTGCAGAGACAAGATGGCAACTCGTATATGATTCATTTCCAAATCGTCATTTTTTCCGTTTCTACTTGTGAAAAATAGAGTGGATAAGGCTGTGCACGCGGGCTCCTAACACCCCCCCTCGACCAGTTTGATTTTTCTAGAAGGTGGTTACGCGATGGGTTATGTAATACACACTGAATCTTGTTCTCCCATATATATTGACTTAGTCTACAGGACTCGGAGGTGAACTGTGGATTATCACACTTACATTTTATTAATATTGTACAGATGGGGCGATGCTCCTATTTAAATGCTTCGGCAACCAAGTCTTTCAACTCGTTGGATGCCAGTTCATCGTCTTTGGCAGGCTGATGGTTTGCCATCTTGTTATTAGCCTTGTTAGAAGTATCACCGAACAAGTTATTGATGATATCTTCATAACTTGGATCAGGCACTCTCTTTTCTGCAACAGGTTGGGAATCCACCGGTTGAGAATCCACTTCCATTTCCTTTTCATCAACAACTGGCTGCTGCTGCTGCTGCTGCTGCTGTGGCACAGCTCTATTGAAACTGGTGACAATCGTAGGGTTTCTATTACCAGTCTTTGGTCTCTTTATCTTTGTCGAACTGCTTGAATCTCCCCCATTAATTTTGTCCATGTCACCAGTCACCTTCATCAAGTAATCAGGCAACTCCATCCCGTTCTTCAGATAATGCATCTTCCAATTTCTAGCCTTATCCTTCAATTGCAACGAAGTTCTGTTCTTCAACGCTTCGTTGACCGATCCTCCTGCACCGTAAAGTTCCAAGATCGAAGTCCATTGGGTGCCCTTCAACTTCAAACCTTCTTTCAAGGCGTTTTCTTCCTCCTCAGTCCAGATTCTTCTAAACGTTGGAGGTCTATTTTGTTTCTGTGGTTTCTGACCAGAAGGCCGTTTCTTAATCTCTTGGTCGTCCTCAGTGTACTCCATTTGGGAGTCTCCTTCACTGTTGTCAACATCAGCATAAGGCCTCTTACCGTTGGATGCAGACGCGTTTGCAGCTCCAGCCCTTGGGCTTAGTGAGCTGGCAACAGACTCCTGTTTCATCTTTGCTAATTCCGAGGTTATCTTCCCCTTTGGTCCCCAGATCAAAAAACCAACGTTCTTGGACACGTAATCCAACAAATCGTTCAAGAACTTGATCCATTCGTAACGCTCCATTAACGAATCGTCGGCATTGGAAGTCATCAATTTGTCCTTTCTCGAATCGCATCTGTTCAAGAAATCCAACTCTGCAGGTGTGAAAAACGTAGAGTTTCTGGCTATTCTAGTTTTTGTCGGGTCAAAATTAGAATCCTTACGTTTCATCAAGATCTCATCCAAGTTTTGAGGGAACAAATCTTCGATGATTTCTTCTTTTGATCTATCTGCCAACTCGATGGCAGAGATGAAGGCTTGGGTCTTCAACTCCAAATATAGAATAGCCTGAGGCTTCAAAAATTTCGTGTAGGCAAATGGCCGGGTCCCCGCTTTCGAAGAGAACTTATTTTCAGGGAACTTCGATTGTAACGTACCACCATGATCTAAATTGGAGATCGAACTCATAGGATCCAAGTTTTGTGGAGGACAGAACACGTCCAAAAACGCCTCGTTCAAGAAGAAGAAACCAAGATCAATCAAACCTAATGTAGCTAAAAGGAAAGTTGCAAGATTCACTTTTCTAACAGTACCTTCGATAGTGTCCTCTCTTGATTTCAAGAATGATGGTGCAGGCTGTCCGAACTTCCATAGACCAAATGTGGCGTTCTCAACGGTGAAAAACGGCGATTCTTCAGAATTGTAAACACGCTTTGTCGTTTCAAACAATTCGATAAGGTTACTGAACGCTATACCCGTATAAGATTCTCTATTGGAGACCAATTCCATAATTTTTTGATAAGGACCTTGGGAAATGATTCTTAAAATCTGTGTTGATAGGTTATCTAGGACAGGTAAAGTGTTAACCAACAATTGAATGTTGAATGACAAATGGGATGGAGCCGTCAGTGACAAGGGAAGTGCTGCCAATTGGGCATAGACTACACTTTTAGGTTGGTATGACGATTCACTTTCTTGTAGGAGCGATTTATAGGCTTTTAAAGCCTGCGAAGTTTCTGTTGAGCTGATTAACTCAGAATTGGAAGGGATCGATATTCCATGGTATTCTATTGTTGGTACAGCCGTTGCTAAGGGCTCACCTGAATCAGATTCGACTTTCACTAACGGCTCTTTGTCTTTCTCTCTATCAGAACTTGATTTTTCTGGCTCCAATGATTTCGTTTCGGTAGCAGATCGAGCTTCTTCATCAGCTACCTCTATCGCTGTCGATATTGCTGCTCCTGCTGAGTGTTGTGATTCCGGAGTCCTTGTTTTATCTTCCACGGGGTCAGTTTCTAATTCAGGTTCTATTGTAGTATCTGGTGGTCTAGGTTGCTGTGATTCCATTGGTAGTATTTCAACTTTATCCTGTTGTTGATCGGACTCCTTCGGAGGCTCCTCCTTCTGTAGTTCCTGATTTTGCAACTGTTG
Source organism: Ogataea sithepensis (assembly GCA_030564825.1). NCBI lineage: Eukaryota > Fungi > Ascomycota > Pichiomycetes > Pichiales > Pichiaceae > Ogataea > Ogataea sithepensis. The sequence continues at coordinate 44,376 of JAJMAB010000096.1, read as the reverse complement.
ATTCAGCGATTCATTCTGCTGTCTGAAAAGCTCTAATTCTTTTTCCACTTCGGCAGCAAGCTTTTCATTTGGTGCAGTCTCCGTTTGCTCTTTTGGTAAAGAAGATTGAACAGCAGTGATATGCTTCTCGATCTGTTCCTGGAGTAGCTCGTCACTTGGTTGCTGCCCATGATCGGATTTTTCTCGTTGCTCCAAAGCTGATTCGGCTTCCTTGGTTTGTTCAGTGGGCTGTTCTTGGTCAATGATCTTCTGTAGATGGAGATCCAACTCTTCATCGTTAAAATGCTCCATGTTCTCAAATTGGAAGGTTGGCAAGTCGGACGTTAGGTACTCCAATTCACTCTTCTGCACATTAGAGGATTGTGCCTGACTGGGTTTTGATCCCTCTTTAGGCCTGTCATCATCTTCGTTTTCAACGTCAAAGTTAATGTTATCTAGTTGTTTCGAAAACTGGTCGTCTATCTGCTGCTGTTGTGATTCGGTATCGTTATCAGATGTGGTGCGCTGTTTGTCATGGGGAGAGCGCTCCAGTTTCTCAGTTTGCGTCTGAGCCGTGGTATCCTCAGCCATGATGAAGCAAATCAATGTATCCTAATCAACAACACGTAACAGAAGATGTACATCAATTAACAGGAAGGTTACAATGAAAACAGGTAAGTTTTAAGCTAAAAAACAAAAACAAAGAAAAATAAAAATTTTAAAGAAATCTGACATCCTTGCACAGAATATAGTCAGGTCGATCGACGCAACACACGCGTCTGAGGTTCCATCAATTTTGTCCCGATTGGGAAATCCAAGTGGGTGCGTTTCGTTTCATTTTTCGTGTCTCTCTGACGTTTCCATATTTTGTCCGTTTTCCTTCTTCTTGATGTGCTACTCTTTCCATCATCGCCACCCTTTTCCTTTGACACCATTCAAGTAGCTAATTACCACCATGTCATTTGAAAGAGCCGATATATACAGTACCTCCGTCATGGGTGCCGAGTCCACCTCGGACACCCAATTCTCGGAGATCATCAAGGCTTTCAAGAGCTTCATCTTGGATTACAGAATTGGCGGCAACCATTTTGTTTATAGAGACCAATTGAGAGAAAACATTCTAGTCAAGCAATACCAACTAGTTGTGAGCACAGAGGACGTCATCAGCTACCATTCTCAGCTTTACCAACAGCTAATGGACGACCCAACAGAGATGATTCCGTTGTTTGAACAGGCAATCACCGAGATTGCAAGAAGAATCATCTACATCTCGAACGAAGAAGTACCTTCCAATTTCCCTACTTGCCAACTAATCTTGAACTCCAACGATAACAAGATCTCGATCAGAAACTTGGACTCTGAACACATCTCGAAAATCGTCAAGATTTCAGGTATCGTCATTTCGGCATCCACTTTGAATTCAAAGGCCACCGACGTGACTTTGATGTGCAGATCCTGTAGACACACTATGAAAGTGAAAGTGCTATCATCTTTTGGTGCACCACAGTTCCCAAAGCATTGTATGGCTCCACCTCAACCAACTGGAGAAAAGATAAATTGTCCTCCAGATCCGTACCTTATTGTCCATGATAAATCCAGATTCATCGACCAACAGGTTTTAAAATTGCAAGAAACAACCGATATGGTCCCTGTTGGTGAGATGCCAAGACACCTTTTACTTTCTGTTGATAGATACCTTTGCAACAGGATCGTTCCAGGTACCAGATGTGACGTTGTTGGGATTTACTCGATTTATCAAGCTAAAGTGAGAGGCAACCCTTCCGCTTCTACCGTTGCCATTAGAAATCCGTACCTGAGAGTGTTGGGTATTCAAACCGATAGAGAGGCAGACAACGGTGGTGTTGGTACGATCTTCACCACCGAGGAAGAGGAAGAGTTCATTGCACTATCGAGATCCGAGAACCTATACGAAAGGTTTGCCAAATCGATCGCACCATCCATTTACGGTAGTGATGACATCAAGAAAGCCATCACTTGTCTGTTGATGGGAGGATCGAAAAAACTTTTACCTGATGGCATGAGACTTAGAGGTGATATCAACGTTCTTATGTTGGGTGACCCAGGTACGGCCAAATCCCAACTATTGAAGTTCGTTGAGAAAGTTTCCCCTATTGCGATCTACACCTCCGGTAAAGGTTCTTCTGCTGCTGGTTTGACTGCTTCTGTGCAAAGGGACCCAAATACGCGTGATTTCTACTTGGAAGGTGGTGCTATGGTGCTAGCTGATGGTGGTGTCGTTTGTATCGATGAATTTGACAAGATGAGGGACGAGGACAGGGTGGCGATCCACGAAGCGATGGAACAACAGACGATTTCCATTGCAAAAGCAGGTATCACGACGGTGTTGAACTCTAGAACCTCGGTGTTAGCTGCTGCGAACCCTATCTTTGGTAGATACGATGATATGAAATCTCCGGGAGAGAACATCGACTTCCAAACGACGATCTTGTCGAGATTCGACATGATCTTCATCATAAAGGACGAGCACGATCAGAGAAGGGACATGACTATTGCACACCACGTGATGAACGTGCACACCAGCGGTGGCGGTGGATCCGAAGACCAGCAGCAAGTGGAAGGTGAAATTTCCATTGCCAAGATGAAGAGGTACATCCAATACTGCAAGTTGAAGTGTGCTCCTCGGTTGTCGTACGAGGCTAGCGAGATGTTGTCGTCACATTTTGTGAGCATCCGAAAGGAGATCAAGCAGAAAGAATCGAATTCTACTGAGCGTTCTTCGATTCCGATCACTATCAGACAGTTGGAAGCCATCATCAGAATTGCAGAGTCGTTAGCAAAGTTGGAGTTATCACCAATTGCCACCGAAAGGCACGTCGATGAGGCTATGAGGTTGTTCAACGCTTCGACGATGGATGCAGTGAACGATGGTAATGCGGATAACTCGACGATCACGTCGGAGATACACAAGATTGAAAGCGAGATCAAGAGACGGTTGCCTATTGGCTGGTCCACCAGTTACAACACTTTAAGAAGGCAGTTTATTGAGAAGGGTGGTTATTCGATCGCTGCTCTGGAGAGAGCGTTGAATATCTTGGAGAGAAAAGAGAGTATTCAATTGAGACATCAAAGATCGAACGTTTTCAGATGTGGTGTGTAGTAAATTATTGTGTGTTTTTTTTTTAAAAAAAAATTGGGTTTGTTCTTATTTTTTGGTGTAATTTTTTTTCTTTCTTCTTTTTACAGCTCTTTGTTTATTACGAGTATAAACTGCTTCTATTATATAATATATTTAAATGTACTAAAATTAAATGACAACATGGAAAACTTCTTTAGACCTTGGACATCTCAATTGGGTAACTAGTGAACTGTTAGATAAATGGATTAGATGGCAACATGGAAACCTTCATTACCCTTTAACATCGCCAGTTAGACAAATAGATTAGATGACAACATGGAAACCTTCTTTACCCTTTGCTAGCCCCTTTTTAACAATTTTGGAGATCTCCACTGGATCACTAGTGATCTTGGTGAACACCTCGTACCCGTCTTTGGTGACCAACACGTCGTCTTCTATACGGACACCACCAACGTACATGTACTTGTTGACAACGTCCATATCGATGTACTTCGCCTGATCTGGATTCTTCAACCCGTGGTCAAGCAAGAAGGGCGAGAAGTAGATCCCAGGTTCGTTGGTAACCACCATGCCTGCTTGCAAAGGTCTTCTGAGCCTCAAGTATCTCAACAGAGGGTTGGAATCTTCGTAGTTTGGATGTCCACCAACGTCATGGGTGTCCATTCCTAACAAGTGACCCAATCCATGTGGGAAGAAATGCACGGACACACCACTTTCGTATATTTCGTCCAGTGTTCCGTTTTTAAAGATACCAAACTCGATGAATCTTTGCACGAGTACTCTGTGAGCCAACAAATGCAAATCGTCCCATGATGCACCGTCTTTGATTCCAGCCATGGCTGCACTCTGCATCTCCAACACGCTTGTATAGATCTGCAAATGTTCTGGGGTCCATTCTCCGTTGATTGGGAAGCAACGGGTCACATCACTAGCATAACAACTCCATTCTGCACCTGCATCGATCAAAACTGATTCTTTACCTTGCATCGAGTCGTCGTTCTTGACGTAATGCAACGTACCACAGTTAGGACCGCTACAACAGATCGGATCATAAGATTGGAACTTGGAACCTTGCCTTATAGAATGGTACAAGAATTCCGCATGGATGTGAGCTTCGTTGGATTCGATAGGTAGAGCAGACATGACTGCCAAATGGGAGTTGTCGGTGATCTTGGCAGCATGCTTCATGAGTGATATCTCGTACTCATCCTTGATGAGTCTGGATTCGTCCAAGCAGTAAAAAAAGTCGGGGTCCTCAGGGATTACTCTGTCGGCAAACGGTTCGGTTTTGAATTCAGCAACGTCGGTGGTGTAGATGTTGGTTGTACCTGATGATGCAAGAAAGTCAAATTTGTCAATGATGGAAGATCTGTAGAGCACTTCGTCGACGTCGTATTTAGCCGAAGCTTCTTGTAAAGAGAGTGGCATGCCGCTCCACATAACGTCATCGTAGTCGATTTCAGGTAAGAACAAAGTCAATTTTTCCGTACGCAAGTCGAACAACACAAAGCAACCACTGATCTGATCAACTCCAGATAGGTAGTGGAAGTATCTGTTCTGTCTGATAGGTGGAGATTGGTCACAGTAAGGGTACAACTTCAAGGATTCGCCTGCGATAAAGAAAGCAGAGTTGTCTTTAGAGTCTGGTTTTTTGGTGAGGAAGTGGGATTTGGCTTTCAAAGCGTGTGCTTTCGCAGGGTACTTGATGCCCTTCAATTCAGGGGGACCTTGTTCCATCGTTGGTTGATAATTTTTTAAAAAAAAGGTATATATATATATTAAATAAAGAAAGAAGTAAGGAAGTTGCACACAAATTCTGATAAAAAGAGACGAAGAAGAAAAGTTGCCGTGCGATAAGGCGGCTCTCCAATCTGTTTTCTTTTAGGTGATATGTTATGTCAGCGGTGGTATATCTTTCCGTCCTTTCATGTTTTCTCGTCTTTTGCTGGTTGTTGTTGGTCTGTTGGTCTTCTTGATCAGATATCCATTATGGTTGGCGTGAAACACCAGATTGACGATGAAGAAGTGGTGGATGGCATCAAACGACAGAGAGTGGAGGAGTCAGACGACGAGTTTGCCGACTTGGACGATTCCTTAGAAGCTGAAAAGCAACTATCAAAACAGAAACAGTTGACCAACACAAGTTTGTACTTGGAAACGGTAAACCGTAAAGTGTTGGACTTCGACTTGCCTAAAGTTTGTTCTGTTTCTCTATCTGAAACGAACGTCTACGGGTGTTTAGTTTGTAACAGGTACCTACGAGGCCGGGGTAAAGATTCGGAGTTGTTCCAACATAGCATCAACGAAGACCACCATGTTTTTATCAGTTTTGAAAACTTGAAGTTTTACATCATGCCCGAAAACTACGAGTTGGATTCTAAGAGTTCGGAATCGTTGTTGGATGTACGCAGGTTGGTTGATCCAACGTACACTGAAAAAGACGTTGCCAAGTTGTACAGAACTAGTTCCAGTTCGGATGGTTGCGTCGATTTGAACGGGCACAGTTACAGACGAGGTTACGTTGGATTGAACCGTGCTGGACACAACGATTACTCTAACGTCGTTGTACAGTGTATATGCCACGTGAACTGCATCCGAGATTTTTTTTTGCTTTTCCAAAAGACAACAAATTTAGATCTCGTTTCAAAGTTTGGGTTGGTTGTACGCAAGATGTGGTTCTGTGGGTTGTTCAAACCTTATTTGGCAACCCATGAGATGATGCATCTTGTAGAATCCAAGTCTGGCAAATTATTTGGGTTGCATACTCGTAGCCAACCGAAAGAATTTCTTGGTTGGTTGTTGAACGAATTGCAATTGGAATTGGTTGGAGGTGTTGGGGAGCACATCATCGGTGGTGTTTTCCAAGGTAAGTTGGTTTTGCCCCAGAATAACAAGAAAAAAATCAAGTTTTGGTATTTGACTTTGCAATTACCGTTTGGGACGTTGTTTAAAGATGGTGGTGATGCTAGTAACGTGCCACAGTATGAGTTGCAAGAGTTGGTGCATGGTAAAGGTTACAAGTTTGTCAGGTTGCCGAAAGTTTTGGTGTTGTGCATCGATAGGATGATCGATAAAGATCAGAAAGTTGTTGGTTTGGGTGGGTCTGTGTTGAACGGTGCCGTTGTCAAGTTCGATCCGGATTTGTTATGCGTTGGTGGAGTTGAGTACCATTTGGTGGCTAACGTTGTTTACGAAGGAACAAGTGGTGAGAATTACAAAGTGCAGTTGTTGGATGGGGTGAGGAAAGAGTGGTTGGAGATCAACGATTTGAAAGTGACCTTGATCGAGAAAGATTTACTATTTTTAGGACAGAGCTGTCTACAGTTCTGGGAACGCAAGTAAAACAAAAACATTAATAAAGTATTCTATCTATATATTTGTCTCTCTCTCTCTCTCTCTCACTGTATGGCCAACCTGTTGACGTTGCCTGTTATTATGGAAACTGTGTTCTCCTCGATTAGATGTTCGGCAGTTTCTGCCAAATGTTTCTTTGGATCCTGTTTACCAACGTACCGAGTCTTCAACTGATCTTCGGTCAATTCTTTTTCTTCCACAATTCTTTCAACGTACTGTTTGGCAATCTTCACCATCTGTTTGGAGGCATCCATGTTGGAACATTGCTTGTCGTGATAATCGTTGGATCTTAAACCGGTTGTCCATTCCTTCTTGTGCAAGTTCAACAACATGTCGGTTTCTTTGGAAGTTTTCCTGTAATCAATGTTCAAAGAATAGTAATGTCTGTTCAACCCATGGATCAATGCCTGAATGCTTGGTTTGTTCAACAATCCAACGTTGGAAGTTGTCTGTCGAGGTTCCTGTCCTAACATCAACGTCTGTGGGGAGATGGATCTGAAGGCGTCGATGACAACTTTACCCTTAACCGATTGGATCGGGTCTATGACGACAGCAACGGATCTTGGATTCAACTGTTCAAAAGATTGTTGGGTGTTGACATCAACTGACGATAGCCAACAACCGAAACCAGGGTGAGAATGGTACCATCCGACAACGAGTTGATCTCTACCGGTCTGTTTCAACATGTCCATCATCTTTGTTTGGAAAACGTCATCGACAGCTTCGACAGAGACTCCGGTACCTGATTGAGGCATGGCAAAGACATCAACAACATGGATGGTGAAATCATCAACGATCTCACCTAACATGAGACCCATGACCTCCATGGGGACACCTGCTCTACCGTGTTTCAACATCTTGAGCAAAGCTAGAGAGGAGATGTAGACGGTTTCGGCATTGTCGATTGCCGGTTGATCTTGTTGTTGGGAGCCGCCGCCAAGCCCGCCGACACGGGAGCCCAAGAGGGATTGTAGTCTGTTCATGATGGTTGAAAGAGGTGGCAATTGATGTCGGAAAAGGGTGAAGAGGAAGAGGTGTGAAGTTGACATTTTAACAAGGAGAAGACAAAGAGATGTGCGATTTGAGTGGCGAAAATGGGCGTGTTGCTGGCACGCGTTTCTGGTTTGGCAGACGTCGATCGGCTGCCTGTGATGGGGTAATGGATTATGTAACCACCGCTGTTGTGTAGATGAACGGACACAGATGGAGGTGTGGTGCTTCCTCCTGTTCAGTTTAGTTGGGTCTGTGGGGAAGTACCATAGCAGCCAATTCATTAGAACGCTCCTTGTCAAAATGGGCTCGTTCTATTTATCCACCAATTCAGCCAACACGGCAGAATCGATTCGGTGTCTACAGAGAGAGATGACCAACCAGCTGAGTCATCTGTTCTCTTTGTAATCTATCATGTAATCTACCACCTCACACCGACGCGTCGCTAAACGTGGGGGTGCCGCGTCGATCAACGTGCTGCCTGTTTCCTCATTTGCCCATTTTCTCTTCATCCAACCTCTTTTCCCCGGATTCGCCCTTCTTCTTCTCCTTCTCCTTCTCCTCTTCCTTTGAAGGTCATCTTTCATACACGACGACAATGGATCCTCCACATGATGACAATGTCCACCTCCTCATCGACAACGAAGACCCCATTCATCATGACATGGATATAGCCAACAACAACCAACAACTGCCCAAACAGCCACACACCACAAAGTTGGAGATCTTAGGCTGGTCCATCTACGCCTGGGCTGCAGAACCTTTCATTGTCAGCGTTGTCGGTACATACGTCCCTTTGCTACTAGAACAGATTGCAAGGGATAATGGAGTCCAGTTCAGCGACAAATTAACACCATGCCTCGGTAGTTCCCACGACCCAACCATCCCGTTACCGAAACCGAACCCAGATCCTCCTCCAACAACAACAACAGTAGCACAGTCAGTTATAACACTGCTCGATAGATCGATAACCACATTAACGGATGAAACTACTTGCGTTCTCCCTGTGTTGGGTGGCCGTTTTTACATCGACTCATCATCTTATGCATTGTACACTTTCTCATTATCCGTGTTGGTACAAACAATAGTGGTGATCTCCATGTCAGGTGCAGCCGATCGTGGTACACACCGCAAATCTTTGTTGGTTGGATTCGGCATCTTTGGAGGTCTCAGTACGATGCTTTTTTGGACGTTACAGAATACAGGCTATTACTACGCTTCCACTTTGTGCATCTTGGCCAACAGTGCTTTCGGATGTGTCAACGTGTGTGGCAACTCGTTCTTGTCCTTGATTGTCAACAACCACGAGTCAGTTTTACAGATCGACAAGGACGACCCGAAAAAATTGACCAAAATTGGTGAAATGTCGTCCAAGATCAGTGGATACGGTGCAGCTCTCGGTTACGTGTCTGCTTTGATAGTCCAAGTGATGACCATGTTGGTCATTTTAAAGATCAAACACAACCCGAACGTCGATTCCCTCATATACCCTATCAAGATAGTCATCGGCATAGTAGGATTGTGGTGGCTGGTGTTCCAGATCCCACTTGCCATCTTGTTGAAATCAAGACCTTCCAAAGAGTTGAAGTTGGATCATACCGTCAAACCATCCCAAGGTTCACCTAACTACTACCGAAAATGGTTGGCTTACCGGTACTCGATCACAAGAGCCTACATCTTGCACGGGTACAAGACGTTGTACCTGGCTGCCAAATTGGCTTCCCAATTGAAAGATATTTCTTTTTTCCTACTCGGTTGGTTTGTGGTTTCGGATTCATTAACCACGATCAACTCAACAGCCATCCTATTTGCCAAATCATCGTTGAAGATGTCCACAGTGGAACTATCCCAGATCGGAATCCTCACCATGGTGAGCGCCATCTTTGGATCCATCGCCATACCGAACGTTGTACAACCTTACTTGAAAATCGGCATCAAGACCACCATGATCCTCATCATCGTTTGGGCCTCGTTCATCCCACTTTACGGAATTGCAGGTTTTTTCTTCCACGTTGTAGGATTGCACCACAAGTTCGAAATGTACTTCTTGGCTGTATGGTATGGGTTTTCACTTGGAGGTATTGCGACGGTGTCGAGATCACTTTATTCGATGTTGATACCAAGAGGACAAGAGTCGGTTTTTTTCGCCTTGTTTAGTATCACCGATAAAGGTTCGTCCATTCTAGGTCCCGTGCTAGTTGGTGTCATCATTGATTTCACCCACGATATCAGAAAGTGTTTTTGGATCTTGTTGTTGTTGTTGCTAGTGTCCATCCCTGTCTTTTGGTACGGTGTGGATTTGGACAGAGGGTTGAAAGAGGCTAACGTTTTGGAAGCCGCTGATGATATCAATGACGATTGACAGAAACTTGAAAAAAAAAACAAAAAAAAAGATAGATTGGTAAACGTTGTTGAAAGTTCACCTAAAAGAATATATAAACTTTTAAAAAGAAAAAAAAACAAAAGATACTCTATTTACTCTAAGTAAAAAATCAAATTTCATTACATTACATTACTGAAAAAAACATATATAGACTATCATTTAATAAAAAAAAAAAAAAAAAAAAAAATATCCAAAAATAAACATATATACCTGATATAAAACAAAACAAAATAAATAAAAATAAAAATAAAAAAAAAATCAAAAAAAAAAAAATCTTTACAACCCCCACACGTTAACTATACCATCGTCACCACAGCTAGCCCACTCAAACTCCGTATCGTCTCCTTCTTTCGCCTCACTACTCCCCTTCGGTCTCCAATCGATACAGTTGATCAACGACTGGTGGCCTTGCACGCAGTCGATCAAGTTGCCAAACTTCTTGTTCCAGATGTAGATCAATCCGTCTTCGGACCCAGACAAAACCAAATTCTTGTCTGTAACACAACCCCTGATAATATAATCCGACTGTTGTAACCCGTAGTATTTGTTCACAAGGTACGGTTTGTCGATGTTGGCAACGTTCCAAAGTTGCATCTCGTCAGGTTTCACGTTAATCAAAACGTGGTTTGGATCGTTTGGTGATTTCGTAATGCTCGTCAACTTCTTGCTTATGTTCACCGTAGCTGCAAGTCTGTACTGTGGTGTGTTGCCCGAAGTTGAAGTTAGGTCGTAGCATAGGAGTTGACAAGAATGGGTTATCGCCAACAACTTGTCATCGTTGATGATGCAGAGGTCGTCCACACGGAATTGTACTTCGAAATCGTAGATTAGTTCCGCATCCAAATTGAAGATCGAAAGTTTCCGATCCGGTGATGCAATGATGAAGTTGTCCGATTTGGTGAAGAATTCGATGGACCACATTCTAAGGTTCGATTTGAAGAAGTCTGTATTGGTGAGAGTCGCCAACGCTTCACCGGTGGCAACATCCCAGATCTTGACCGTTTGATCGAACGAAGAAGTTAGTAACTTTGAGTCATCCGATGACCATGACAGGTAGATTATCGACCCAGTATGACCTAGCAACTGCCGGTGCACTTTATAGGATTCGTCGGTGGCGTAGATAGTCACCGTCTTGTCAACGGATGCACTGGCTAAGTACTTGCCGTTGTTAGAATACTTAACAAACCAACATTCCGTGGTGTGATCGTCCAACTTATGTTTCAGTTTGTTAGGGAACCTGATTCCCTGATTTTTTGTTGTTGTTGTTGACCGGTGGAAGTTACTGTTGTGGCAGTCCTTATACAAGGAAACCGTCTCTAATGATTGGGTCGTTGGAATATAGTACGGATCCCTCTGCTGCTGGTATTCTAAAGCCTGTTGGACCAACTCTAGCAATCTATTTGGCGGGAGAACTTTATCAGAAGGTAGCAAGGACACAATCTCTTGGAACAACGTGTCACGGGACGTTTCTAAATTGCTTCCTGGTGTCCAATTCAAATCTTGTAACAGATCCAAGATCTCTGAAATTTCAACCGATTTGTCATTATTATTAGTGCCATCAATCAAGAAATCAGCTATGGGATTGTTCTTCAAACTTACCAAAAGTGTACTCATCTTCTTGACGAGCTGTCTATCTTGGTTGGAATCTTGCAAATCGTCTCCTTCTGCAAAATAATCCCTGTTCAAGTTTCGTATTATACGTAACGCACCAGAACTGTTGTCCGATAAAATAAGCGTCTCCAAAAAAAACCTCTTCTGCACCAACACATGCACAGATCTCTTTATAGTTTCGATTTTATCGATAGCGGTATCTAGTTGACTTTCATTGCCGGTATCCGCACACAATTGGTCTATTAAGAGGTCAACTTTGGCAAGCGATCTCACGTCATCCAAAGGCATCTTGGTGTCCTTGATCACGCTACCTAGTTGGTTGAGTAACTTGTCGGACAACTGCAAACCAGTAAGTTGGACCAACTGCTGTGACACCTGTTGGAAGTCGGAGCCAAGGTTGGACAAGTACTGGATGATCAACTTCAACAACTGGGAGTTTGTGATGGCAGATGTGTTGTTGAACGGGTTAGGGATAGGTTGGTTGAGGATGCGTGATATGGAGATGCTGCTGTTCATTGTGTTGATGTCTACGGAGGAGGGGATACAGGGTGGATTTTGGGAAGAAAGAGTTGATAAAAGTTGATATAAAAGTTGATAAAAGTTGATATAAAAGTTGACAAGACACCAGATGGCAGAGAGAGAGGGGGCGGTAAAGATGACATAATACATGACACAGCAACCGACGCAAGGACGATCGACGCAGTAAACCCGATAAAACGGCGGAAAAATCTGCAATTTGCAATTTGCCCGCAGCCGCCGATTTTCCATCATGCGTTGTGTTCGTCCACCGTGTCGTGTTCTCTTTTTGTTTCGTGTTTCCTTTATTTCCTTTCTTTCCTTCTTCTTCTACTACTTCTTCTTCTACTACTACTACTTGTCAATTGCCTTATATTCACTTCCTTCCATCCTTCCATCCATCCTTCCTTAACCATCATGAAGTTCTTCAATTTGCAAACTTTAACCTCCATCTTGGCCGTCCTCTCGGTCACCTCCGCCGAAGATGAAGCCATCGCCTCCCCAGACTCCGCCGTCGTCAAGTTGACCTCCGCCTCCTTCCACCGTTTCGTCAAGGAGAACCCTTTGGTGCTAGCTGAATTCTTCGCCCCATGGTGTGGCCATTGCAAGAAGTTGGGTCCTGAATTCAGTGCCGCTGCTGACATCTTGGAATCCAAGAGTGCCGACATCAAGTTGGCCCAGATCGACTGTACCGAAGAGAGAGACCTTTGCTCCACTTTTGGTATCAAAGGTTACCCAACTTTGAAAGTCTTCAGAGGTGGTAACGAACCAACAGACTACCAAGGCCAAAGACAATCTGCATCCATCGTCAGTTACATGACCAAGATGTCCTTGCCTCCAGTCTCAAACATTGAAGATTCTTCTGATTTGTTGGACACAATTGCCGAGTTGACCTCGCCTTTGATCTTACAAGTCTTGCCACCGGCAGCTACCGAAGCCTCTGCTGCAAATGAAACTTTCCACGAGGTGGCCAACGAATTGAGAAACGACTACATGTTTGTCTCCACTTCAAACATCGAGTACGTTGAAAAATACATCACCGACGCCACAAAACCTGCTTACGTCTTGTTCAGAGAAAACGAACAGTTGGATGATGCTGCCGTTTACAAAGATGAAGTGTTCGACAAGACCCACTTCAACCAGTTCATCTCCGTCGAATCCAAACCTTTGTTCGGTGAAATCTACGCCGCCACTTTCCAAGGTTACATGGATGCCAACCTACCTCTTGCCTACTACTTTTGGAACACCGAGTCCGAAAAGGCTGCCGTCTCTGATATCATCACCGGTTTGGCAAAGAAGTACAGAGGTGACATCAATTTCGTCGGTTTGGAAGCTCCTAAGTACGGTATGCACGCTAAGAACATCAACATGGAGGAAAAATTCCCATTGTTTGCCATCCATGACATTGCCAACAATGTCAAATACGGTATCTCTCAAGAAACCGATTTGGACAACTCCAAGATCACCCAATTTGTCGAAGATTTCGTCGCTGGTAAGTTGGAACCTATCGTGAGATCCGAACCTATCCCTGAAACACAGGATGAGGCTGTGTACCACTTGGTTGGTTACGAACACGATGCCATTGTTAACTCAAAGAAGGACGTTTTGGTTGAATATTACGCCCCATGGTGTGGACACTGTAAGAGATTGGCTCCAACATATGAAGATTTGGCTTCCATCTACCAAAACGATACCGTGGCTTCTGAAAAAGTGTTGGTTGCCAAGATTGACCATACCAACAACGACGTTGCCGGTGTTGACATCAAAGGTTACCCAACCATCTTCTTGTACCCTGGTGATGGCTCTGAAAAGATCTTGTACGATGGTCCAAGAACTTTGGAAGCCTTGGCTGATTTCATCAAGTCTAAAGGTGTTTACGGTATCGACGGTTTGGAATTAAGAGACGCTGCTGCTTCTGCTTCTTCTGTTGAAGAATCGGCTGCTTCTTCTGCCGATACTGCTTCTGCTTCCACTGCTTCTTCTGTGGCTCACGATGAATTGTAAGCGGATGAACACATAAAAAAAAAAATTAAGCAAACAATATAAATAAAAATAAATAAATTTAAATTATTATCTGTGTGACTCTTTGATATTCCTTACTACTTGTTCATTTATTTTTCGTATTACGTATTCTCATTATTCTATAAAGTGACAAAAAAAAAAAAAAAAGACAGACAGAAAAAGAAATCAACATATTCATTCATCCATTGATGATCTCACTGGCTGCTTTGGACAGACGGTTCATGATAGCCAACCCTTCGTTGGTCTCGTCGATACCTTCGATCAAGATGTAGTCCACTCCAGTCTCGTCTACCTGTCTCAACAACAAAAATAAGTTTCTCTGGATCTCATCACCACTAGTGCCTAACTCTTCTTCCACCACCACCTTATCGTTGATTCCACTCTTGAAATGCTTTGACTTCAACAATCCAACTTTCGCATCTTTATCGTCCAAAGACTCTATAAACTCATTCACTTTCTGTGTCCCGTCACCGCAGTTCATGAAAAGTACCACTTTTGCAGTAGGACTGTAGTGTCTATACTTCATACCGGGTGTTCTCACGGGCTCCATCTTACCAGCGGTCTTCTTAGCAACCACGATGTTACGCCATGCGTCTCCTCCAACGGATCTTATCTCTTCAAGTGATACACCACCAGGTCTTAGCAACATCGGAGGATCACATAACCCATCGACAACGGTACTCTCAAGTCCAACGTCACAAGATCCACCGTCCAATATCAACGGAATCCGGCCTTGCAAGTCGTGATGCACGTGCTGTGCCGTTGTAGGAGAAGGTCTTGTCGATGCGTTAGCTGATGGTGCAGCTAACGGTGTGTCCGACAACGCAATGAGTGCTCTAGCAACAGGATGTGAAGGCATACGCACTGCAAACGTTGGTTGGTTGGCGGTCACTTTGTTGGAAATAGGACAAGTTGGAGTCGCAGGTAGGAGAATCGTTAGTGGACCTGGCCAGAATTTGGCGATTAAATTTTCGTAAACTTTAGGAATTTGCGTGTTGCTGTTTTTTTGTTGCAAGATCTTGCGGTTTAGTTGATCGATTGATGACACATGGGTTATTAGTGGGTTGTCCGAAGGTCTGTTCTTGGCTCTATAGATGGATGACACAGATTCAGAGTCCAATGCAGAGGCACCGAGGCCGTACACCGTTTCGGTCGGGAATCCAACAGCATCGTGTGTTGAAGTAAGGATGTCCGCTGCTAGTTTCAAATTATATTCGGTAGTTGGATCTGTGATGGTAAGCTGTGTGCCGTCGTCATTGAAGTGGATCGATGTAGGGTCCACTTTCAACACCTGGGTTTGTTTAAACGGTTGCTGTTGCGTTGTGCTGGCGGCGTCTGTCATTATGTGTCTCTTTGTGTGTAGTGGTTGCAATTTTGTGGGAAGTGAGTCAAAGATTGGACTGCAGCTTCGCTTGAGAAGAAACTGTATGGTAGTCGTCTTGAAAAAAAAAGGATGTCGTTCTGCGTAGGGTGTAATATAGGAATTTAAGAGCTGATTAAAGAGAAGTTGAACCAAAAAAAAAAAAAACAAAAGGTGAAAAATTCTGAAAAATTAAAAAATTAAAAAAAAAAAAAAAAAAAATGAAAACTCCGATTGGCAAATAGGTTACGTAATAGTTTGCCCCTTTGTTTCCTTCCTTCTTATTCCACCCTTACTTCGCATCTGTTGAACAACTGGAATGCTTTTCAGCGAGCTTCCTCTATTGTTTGAAAGTGAATTCTATGGAATCGAATTCAGCATCATCATTTAACCTCCAACAAGCAATGTTTTCAACTGATAGTTGTTGGTGAAAAAGGATGCCGTTGGAAAGAGAGGAAACGCTCAACTTAGAAGGAACACCACGCATTCTTATTTTCCCACCGATGTTGGCATTTGAGAATTCCCCTTTTTTCCCTTTTTTTCCTTGAACGTTCTTTTAGCATGACAGCTAGCATTCTGTCGACTTCCATTTCCTTAGACTGTAGATATGTATACATATATACTAGTGATCGGTGCATACTCCGTAAAGTGCAGCTGAATTACTGACGATAACCAACAAAGATTTCATAATATCCACTCTGCCACCCACAAATTCTCTTGTTAGAATTTTAACGAGAACCCAACCCATAGATCCATCCATGGTACCAACTGCTCTCATTGGTCGGAAATCAATATGCTCCCATACCTACCGAAACTTGTTTCTCACCATCGGCATAAAGATAAAGGATCTCATGTAAAGAGGAATTGCAACCGCCGTCTAAAAGAGAACCTTACAAGTTACAACATACAGAATGCAGTGTCTGCTTTCGTCGCGTCGATACCAAAGTCCAGTGATTCGTGATCACTGACAACTTACAAGTTACAACTAACAAGCAACAAGGCCTAAAGGAAAGGATACAAAGATTCGTGACATCAAATCAAATCTCGACCTTCCCTCCTGTTCTTTAATTTAGATGGAAAAATCAACGTTTTACTTCGCTGCTTCATTATGTTTCTTCACCACAGATTACTGAAGTCTGAAACTCCCACAGTCGACTCCCATCAAATTATTACGGCTGCCCAAATTTTCAAATATGCGTCGATCGACGTCCTCTAAGAGTCGCTGCCCGTGGTGCTGTCAAATTTCAAAATGATCGAATCAGCTTTTGGAGTATTTCAACTGGTGATATATATCACCGATGACACATTTTGGTTCGTGGAGAACTACAGCTGGCTCTTACCAATTGAAGAATAAGTATCATGTTTGGCTTTGCTAAAAAGTTGGTCTCTACTTTGGAGACCCAGGCTAACAACTACTTGAACGTGTCTGGATCTGCCAACGACTCGTTATCAGATGCCAGACAAGGGCTACGGGTCATCTCCGTCGATAAAGGATCTTTGGGTGCCCAATACGGCTTTGAAAGTTGGTTTGATTTCATTATCGCCGTCAATGGGTACGACATTGACGCTTTTGTGCAACCTAACCAACAGCTGGACTCCAACCCTTATTCCCAATTTGACGAACACTACCAACAACAACAACAACAACAACAATATGGAAGTAACATCGACTACACCCAGTTACTAAACTTCTTAGCTGCTGAAGTGAACCAAGTGAAATCCGATTTAGTGTTCAAGACGTGGTCTGCTAAAGGTGGTATCACTAGAGACATTGTCATTCCAAACTCAGAGTTCACGAACTTGAAGAACGACCAATTGGACGACATCAGCATATCTCCATCTAAGAAAACGGAAGGTACCGACAACAACAACAACAACAACGCCGATTTGACTGACTCCACAGGTGGCCTCAAGACCACTCAAAACTCTGCTTTTAAAAGGTTACAATTGACGTTACAGCTGACTCCACTTGCAGCATCCTCGTACGTTTGGCACGTGCTAAGAGTGCAACCGCAATCGCCAGCCTACGTTGCTGGGATCATGCCTGACGAATTCATAATAAACTGCGAAGGTGGGTTGTTGTCCACCGGAGGTGAGGACATGTTGGGAAAGATGCTGAACTCTGTGTACAGCAAGTGGAAGTCGTACCAATTACTCAAGCAAGGCGGTCACTCAAACCCTTACATGCCTAAACCACAGTTTCCTGAAGGTTACGACGGTAACTCTCCTTGTTCTTTGGTCATGTACGTTTATAACCACGACTATGACACGGTGAGACCTGTGACCATCTATCCCAACGAAAACTGGGGTGGTAAAGGTTTGCTAGGTTGCGATATTGGGTACGGTTTGCTCCACAGGATCCCAGAAGTGCTGGGCAAGTTTTACAAAGAAGGCGACGATGATAATGATTCTGACGTGGATTTGAGTCCTGGTGTCGTCATGTTTAACAACCAGCAAGCTGAAACAAATCACACACAGACGCCTCCTCCACCTCCTGTTTCCAGTGACAACCTATTGGCACCTGCCGTGCATGCTCCATCGTTCGGTGGTGCTAATGTTGCAAGCCAGCAGTTGCCACCACGTAGAACAGCTAAGAAATCAAGCAAGTATACTGCTATGCCAACTAGCGATTTATCGAGCTATTTTGAAGAAGCTACTGCTAAGTCCAAGGAGATCGATGGTGATAGAAAAGTGGACTTTGGTGATGAAATACCGTTACCTCCATCCGCTCCAAAGGCTGAAGATTAAATGATATATAAACAAAAAAAGATGCAATGAATATATATATATATATATATTGAAATAGACCTTAAATTAGTTTCTATGATTTTTGTAATTAGTGCTTGTCATCTTTGTGACAACCGTTTTTTCCAAATCTCTCTCTCTTCAGCTAGTGTAACCACTTTCGACCCGTCGAAGGAATCTTTCATCTGTAGAAGTTCACATATCTTCCAATTGAGTAACCAGTTTATAACACCAACATCTCTGAGCACCGTAACCAACAAGAAGTAACACGATGCCAGTAAGGTCCCCAACAAGGTTCCGACAACCACCTGGTACACGTTATGATACGAGAAGTACAGCCTGGAATAGACCACAACAACCTGTAACACCACCAACCCTGCAACAGACACTATTTTGGTCGCCTTGTTTAGCTGTGTGGGCCACTGCAACAACAACTTCAACGTGACGTAACAGGTTAAAAACGCAACAAATTGTGAATGTGAGCTGGGCATTCCATAGGTTAACGATCCGTCTTTCTTGAATATCTGACCTTCCAGCGGCCTTTCAAAACGAACAAGCTTCTTGATTATAGAACTGCTGATGTCATTCGCCACGTGCCCAAATGCCCAGAGGCAACTCTCCACTTCTCTCGTTATCAAGAACCACGAGAATATGAATACAAGCACGAGGATCGGGGCTAGTGAGGAGATGGCGATCGCTAGCGAGATCGGGTTCGATGGGTCGTAGAGTATGTACGTGTGGTCAAAGGGAACGAGTTCAATCGCCATTTTTCATTTATGCATTTATTTGTTGATCTCGGTGGACAGTTGCTGATAATGGCAACAACGAACGTCAAACAGAGCTGTGTTTATCTCCAAGCTGAGATCTTCAAAGGGCTTTTGAAGCGAGATGACCGCGCCTTGAAATTTTCCTTTGCTCAAAAACGGTGAAGCTTGGTTTATAGCGGCATGCATGGATCAAAGTTTTTTTACACACATCTTTTAGCCACTACATATCGAACCAAAAGATGACAGACGAGGACGTTCGTGAAGTAACTGCGAAATTGAAACAACGGTTGGCTAGTCAGCCCACTACCGGCGAGTTGGTAGAAATCCTTGACAAGTTTAGGGACTTGCTAGCGGGCGGGAAGAAAGACCTACTCAATTTTGAAATCGTCTCGTGTTTGATCAAGTATACCGTTCCAGACGTGTACAACGTGGCAGATCATCACGTCAGAGATCAATTAATTAGATTGTTTGCCAACAGGGTTGGCATATCCCAGTTGATAGTAGCTTTGAAAACGAATCCTTCGAGTTTAAGCCATGCTAGGTTGTTAGCTGATGTCATCGTTTCCAAATCGTTTGAAACCATGTTGTCCGCATTGGAAAGATCCACTTTTAGAGAAATAAAGGCCCTAGTAAATGTTAAAATCATGGCTACTTTGAATGAAAGCTACTTGATAACAAAAGATGAGTCAATTGACTATGTTTCGAGGCATTACAAGACCATAGTGTACAACCATCTAATGAATGCCAAAGTTTCCAATTTGGATTACTATTGGCAGTTGATGAACTCCTGTTTACCACTGGAAAAGTTCTTTCAAGATAAGAACGCAAATGAGAAATTGACTGCAAACTACAACAACACAAACGATATGACGTTTATCAAAAATATTGTGTTTTATCTCAAGGGGAAAGTCAACGACACAAACTTGCTTGGGTATACGAGCTTGCTTAAACGATTGCATGTGACAGATTGGGACTTGGTCGTGAATTTCAGCATTCAAATCAACGATGCCAAAGTGGCAAAGATATTTGTCTTGCTAGCAAGTGAAGATGGAAAGCGTACTATCCATGAAAACTTAAAGAAATGCTTGTTGATGTTTGGATCCAAACAGTACATTAAGGAAACTTCGGTTCTCATTCAAGAGTCGTTGGCCAAATGTATTTTAGTTCTGATCCGTTATTCTAACGACGATTACATATTGGGTATCTCAAAAGACATTGTGTTCTTGGATGCCATTACGAATAGATTGGAATCAAAGGCTCCGAGGTTGCGGTTCTTTGGTATGGTCGTTGGAGATGCGATTCATGAAAGGTTGAACGATGGTAAACCTATGTTTGCTATACCTGAACACATGAATAAAAAGAAAGCGTTTCTGGATGATATTGAATTGCTCTTGGACAACAGTGACGATATTATTGAAGATCCATTTGCGTTGCTTAAAGAACCATTACCAGTCGTCAACAAGTTTGATGGCAGATTTATCCAACCCATGCGTGATAATAATGCAGTGAGAAGACTAGATAAAGGTAGTCTTGTCTCTACTAGAGTTGATTCCGATCCTGAGGATTCCGATGACGAAGATGATCAGATGGCAACCATGTCGATCAAGAAGTCGGTGCCAAAGCCGGTCTATTTGAAAGAACTCATCTCCTACATCCAATCGGACAGACAAAAAGATCAATTGGCGTACGAAAAACATCAAATAGTGAACAAGATACTTCCACAGCTAGTTAGAACAAAGAAGAATTCACAGGAGTTATCCTTTTATGCTAAGTCCTTACTGGAATCGATTATGAACTTGGATAACAGCTATGGTTTTGAAAATTTCCAATCTTGGCAGTTGTCTTCCCTAATTGCAGTTACGGTTGGTGCCTTCGACGAATCGGTAGAATTTTTGGCAACTGCATTCATCTCAGGTGATTTGTCGCTAGGTAAGCGTGTCATGATTTTGAGTTGCTTAAGTTTGAGTTGTCGGGAACTATCTGGAATAGAGGATGATTTCGTGGAAGGTAAGAATATAATTGACAACATTGGGCCTCAGAGATTGCCTGAGCATATACACCAACAGTTCGTTGCTTATGAACAAACTCAGGAACGTCAGCAACTCAACCAGCTCGAGTCTGTGATCAAGGCTGTTGAGGATTTCAAACTTTCTGGTACGATTACCAGAGTCTCGTACAATCTAACCAAAGATAGAACGTATCTGAAACCCAAGGATACAAGTTTCATAAACAAAAAGGTTCCTAAATTGTTCTTTTCTTTGATATCATTATGGCAATCAGTGGATTCCAGAACGGCAAAAGGTTTCCAAGTTGGCAGTTTTTCGAGCATTCTAAATTCACACTACTTAAGAACGTTGTCGTTAATTTTGGAATGTGGTATTCCTTCATCGTTACAACTAGTTGACATGACACTAGAGCTGTTAATCTTGTTAATCAATCAGTCCAGAATCCAATGCATTAACTTTGAGAGCGACCTATTTGAAGCCATCCTAATCTGCTCGAAGACGGTTCTACAGATTGATTCCAAGAGTTTGTTGAATGGGATGCTTGGTGATGATTTGAGAACTCTCAGCGAAAATTTGATGTTTGTTTACAAGAGTGGGTCCATTATTGATAGGGGTATGGCTGGAAACTGTGAGTTTATTATCGGTAGGATCATCGAGATTTTACAGTACTAAGATGTGAGATCTTGGTGCCAATAGATAAACAAGAAAATTGGAAGGATAATAGAGTCAATTTACAATATGAATCCATCCGTGTCCTTTTTTTTACATATGATTTGAACTCCAATAGATGACAACTTGTATATATAAAATTAAATGAACATCATTTGAGTTGACATTAGGTCTAGTGCCGGCGAGAGTTAGCCGAAGTGTTCGCCATATCTGGCGAGGCTATTTGGAATAGGTTCGGCGAATTGAAGATTTGAAAACAGATTTGAAACTCTTTCTGACAGGAAAGGCGATTTATCTAAGGAAAGATTGTTCGGCGATCAAAAAAAAAGAAAAAAAAAAATAAAACGAAAAGACAGGGGACTGGCCGGTCTGATTTTGCGGGCGAATCAGAAATCCATCTCTTTGTCTCGAAGTTACGTAGATAGAACAAACAGACAAAAAGATAGGGTGATGATAGCCGACAAAGTAGGCTTACAAATCGCCGATCTTTGTTCCGTATATTGTTCCGTAGATGGGCCGGTTGCTCATCCCCTTCTTTTAGTGACCTACCTAAACGATTTGGCATCTTTAAAGCGAGGGCGAAAGATTTATTATCTGCATGTGATAGAAAGGTGAAACGACTGATTACAGGTTGACCATAGCGAGACCACGATGTTATAATGCTTTACTTTATGGCAATGAAGTTATCAGAGTAGATCAACTGCTGTAGGGTCAGTAGGAGTTATCAGAGTTGATTATCTACTGTAAGGATGGCAAGGTTTATTAAACTAATCAATGAAATCTTTGTTATATTCAAAATAGTCACCGCAATATGACGTTAAAAATTTAAAAATTAACAATTAAAAAAGAAGAAAAAAAAAAGTTACTAAACTACCAAGAAAACTTATGTTAACTACTTCGAAAATGTACTTGGCATCATGGCACCTTCAGGGGCATTGTTTCTAGCCCTGAAATCTTTATTAACCTCGTCCATAGTGACCCATTCAACACCTTCGTGTTTGTTGATGTGTTCGATTAACCGTTCATGCATCAAAATCGCATGTGGTCTACCAGAGACATCTGGGTGACAGTTAATAGGGAAGATAAATTCGTCGTATTCTCTGTAGAAATAGTCGAAATGATCCCTCCAGATGTCTTCGATATCTCTAGCGTTGGCCCAACCATAACCGTCAGAATTATCCTTCATGAACATCATCGGTGGTAAATCGTCTATGTACCAGTTGACCGGAATTTCAACCAATCCGGTCTCTTTACCTCTCACCAAAGGTTTCATCCATTCGGCTGCCTTTTTGGTATAGTCGATCTTAGTCCAAGAGTCCCCAGATCTACACCAATAAGCTTGACAGTCGTGGTGGAACATCGAGTGGTCGTATTCGATACCGCAGTCAAGCAGCATCTTGATACCTTCGGTGGTGGTTTCCCACCACGGAGCCGCAGAACCGGTTGGTGGCTTTCCAACAAACTCGGTGATTAGCTTCATGCACTTATCCAAAACGTCGCGCTGTTGTTCAGGGGACATGTCAGTTGGATTTTCGTGCGAGTAGCCGTGCAGTCCAATTTCGTGGCCTTGGTCCCTGATCATGGCACACTCTTCAGGGAAAGTCTCCAAAGAATGACCTGGAATGAACCAGGTTCCCTTGATGTTATACTTGCTTAACAATTTCAACATTCTTGGGATACCTTGATGGCCAGCAAATAATCCTCTGGAGATATCACTTGGGGAATCCTCTCCACCGTAGGATCCTAGCCAACCACTAACTGCATCTATATCGATACCATAACAACACAAAACTCCTTTTAGTAAAAAGATGATTAGTAATATATTCGCTTCATTTGTTTTTGGTTTTGAAAATTGTGTGTATCTTACTCTTTTTTGACATTTTAATTTGGAATCTGATTTGGTTTCTATAATGGCATTGGAAAGAAAAAGAGCATGGGTGATGGAATGGATCAGGAGTTGACCAAATCTATATACTCTGGGTCAACCATGCATATAATCTAAATCTCAAAAATGTAGCCTCATTTAGACCTTTTCCCAGATAAGCCAGCCATATAAGAAATTCAATCTTTAATCTTCATTCGGCTGATGCCCTTTTATCGTAAGGCTAAAGATAAAGGGTTGAATGGAATGACGAACAAAACCGAAACATGGCTTGTACGAAGGGGAGGTGGGGTAGGGAACAGATATGGCGGTTACAGCTGCTCGCCACATAACTGATATCAAAACAATCGTGAGCTACTCTTCCAAGCCTGAACAGAACAAGGAACAACCAGGGACAAGCAAATGCTGTTATCGCCTGGTGCCCTGAAAAAGCACGCAAGGATATCAACAGAATTCCCGCTTTTGGCAACATAGATTCCTGGCGGTGCCACGAAATGGCCTGCAGAAACCCAGCCGTTTTCTCCTTGGGTGCGGCGCGCATCGCCGTCGCTCGGCGTGATAAGGTTGGCTATGCTTCAACTTATAATTGGTGCTACATATAATTACGCATACTAATTCGAGCTGATGCTGTTAACATTAGGGCATGGTATTGTTATTGTGCTCAAATTTGGTAGATCCAATAGCGCTTGGCTTGGAATAAGTGCAAACGGAACATTGCCGCTCTTTGTTCCTATTGGAACGTTTGTTTCCCATATCTTCTTCCCCTTTGTTTATTGCAAGTAGCCATGGGTGAGCTGGCTGGAGATAAAGATAAAAAATATAAATTACAATTGTGGTAAATTCTCCATGCCCTGAATTTTAAGTTTTCAAAAAAATTAAGTGCGAGATATTCGGTTTTTGATATCAGTTGGGAAAAAAGATAGAGCTGATATCTAAAAAAACAGTTTAGAGTACAAGTTGATCTACTCTATTATCGGGATTCAGAATTGGCAATGTTAGACATAGATAAAGAATAATAAATAGACCAGTAACTCCACTTAAGTTCTTAAAGTTTAACTAACCCTAAAATGATCTTCAAATCACATAACACGACCCAATAGAAATCATTATCAGAAGAAATGAAGGGATTCCTAAATAAAATTGACGATTTGATTAGAGTCAAAGATGGTGATGTCCAGGATGATGACCCAACCTTATTACCATCCAATCATGATCTAAGACCAACTCCCCCAAAAGAACAAACATGGAGGGCTTATAACTACGTTTTAATTTGGTTTCAGTCGTCATTTAACGTGAATGAATGGAACACAGGTGCTACTCTTATCAAAACTTCAGGCCTACCACACGGCCAAGTTATTGGAGCTTGTGTGTTGACCTGCTTGATCACATGTTTCTTCACTGTCGTTAACGCAAGATCTGGTGCAGCTTACAAAGTCGGATATCCCGCCTTGGCGCGCTCAACCTATGGTATCTATGCAGGCTATTTCTTTGTCTTTGTTCGTATGTTCGTCGCTGTCATCTGGATCGGTGTGCAGACTTACTATGGTTCCATGTGTCTCGATGTTGCCTTCAGATGTATATTCGGCCATAAGTGGATGGATATTCCAAACCGTTTGCCAGAGAGTTCTGATACTACGACCAGGTTGATGGTCGCATTTTTCCTATTATGGCTCATCCAGTTCCCATTGATGTGGCTACATCCAAAAAACATTCGTCACTTCTTCACTTTCAAATCAATCATCATGCCTATTGCTGCCACAGGTCTATTTATCTACGGTGTTGTCAAAGCACATGGTGCTGGTGATTGGGACCTTGGTATCGATACTGTGCGCACTGCTTCCGTTGGAAACACTTGGATTAGTATCATCAACTCGATTGTGGGTAACATCTCGCCAATGATTGTCAATCAACCAGATATTTCTAGATATGCCAAAGACAGAAAAAACGTCGTTCTACCGCAGGCCTTGGGATTTATTCCTCCAAAAATCTGCATTCTAGTGTTTGGTATGGTTACTACTGTTTGCTTCAAGAGACTTTATGGCGAGACCTATTGGAATGTTTGGGAGATCTTGAATGCAATTCTTGATCATGAATGGACTCCAGGTGCTAGAACATGTGTCTGCTTGGTGGCTTTGTCATTTGCAATTGGTAGTATCGGTTTGAACATTTTTGCTAATACCATTCCGTTTGCCGCAGACTTTGCTTCCCTCCTACCAAGATACGTGACAATCGTCAGAGCTCAAATTTTTGCTGGTCTACTGGCCTGGGCGGTGGCTCCTTGGAGATTTTTAAGCACTGCTCAGAAGTTTTTAACTTTCCTCAGCTCCTACTCCATGTTTGTTGGTCCGATCTTAGGAGGTATGCTTGCCGATTACTATGTGGTTCGTCGTGGTAACGTTCACGTTCCTTCCCTTTACACTAGAGATCCAAAAGGTGCTTACTATTTCCGCAAAGGCTGCAACGTTTGGGCAATCTTATGCTGGTGTTCATGTCCAATAATCACCATCCCAGGTTTAATCAGGGCTTATTATCCGAACGTTTCCACTCAGACGGCAAGCGATATATATAACGGCAGTTGGATATACACCGTTTTAATGTGCTTTGTGTTGCACTCAGCATGTGGTCTGTACTTCAAACCAAAGTATTATCCTGATGAACATCGAGACACTCCAAAGACTTGGGAATATCTGGCCGATGATTACGGATTCTTTGAAGATGATGAGCCAATCAATGGTGTTGGACATCCTGGTACTGTTGAGTTTGATTATCAAGAAGGATCGAGTATCGGAAACGAGAAGGCACAGCAGGACATTCTCGTTGTTGATTCAACTGGAAAGGAATATTGATTATTTCTTGCTGGAACTCTCTCTGTTATAGTAGCTTGTTCCCAACCTATTTGCTTTTATTCTTTTAATAATTTTCGGAGACTTCATGGTTTAGATAAATATTATAATTGATATTCAAGACGTTTTCTAATCCACAACTTTTAATAGTAAAGAAAATTTGACTTTTAACACCAAGAAGAAGCGCATCAATTGAATTCTCCGGCAACTAAATGTAAATATTATCTGTTTGCTGTTCACGATATCGAAATAACCAGTTTTCTGAAAAAATACCACAACAGAACGTATAATACTTTGATGGTCAGAAAAGTTATTTTAATGATAAAACAAGTTTTAAATTAAATATATACATAGTGTAAAACCGAATCTGCAGCCCATAACGTAAAAACCTAATTGTATATAGTGAAGTTCACAATTTTCATATCCTCGAATGACATAAGTTAAGTAATGAAAACAAACCAAAGACCCCAAAAATGAGAACAAAGCCTAATGGGTAAATCTGAAGTCTAGTCTTTTTGAACCAACATCCGTCGTGTTTAACACGTAATTGGCTTTCTCCTCTTTGGTCATAGCATTCCAAATACCGTCTCTTTTCTTGTTGATGGAAGCGTAAAAGAAATCGGCAAATAACAAAACAAAAACAAAGAACAGCGAATAGGCAAATAAAACGGCGTTTCCCACCTTATAAAGTGGCTTATCATAAGGCTGGTAGATGTTAGATGAGATGATTTGGGCAATTTGGACGAAAATGTTATACAGTGATGCACTAACAGTACGACTCCTGATCGACTGAGCATTTCTCGAGCAGGCAGAAACCATCATGGCATGAATATAAGGGTTACCCAAAATTAAAGTGACAATCACGAAGGTTCCCCATTTGTTAACCATGGAACCACTCCAGAATCTTAACACACCAAGCAATGGAATAGTGTAGAGAGGTTGAACAAGGGCAAGCTTGAAAACGCTTTTCACCTTCTCCGAATACCATGTGATCAATAATAGAAGAACAATATGGAGAACATTGTTAGGGATGGCTAGTAAGTTAACATGGAAAGTACTGAAACCAAGTCCTTTCAACACTAAAGTTAAATATGAAGTTAAGACATTGGTTGGAACGTAAGCGGTTAATCCAATGAGATAAACTGGCCATTGATAATAGTCCGTGATACCTTCCCAGATCATTTTTATTGAAAGACCCTGCCTGTTATGCATATCTCCTTTTGTAGGATCGTCTCTTAGAATTCTGTTGACCACGATCTTCTCCTCCCTTTCGGTAAACCAACCTTTTGGATTCCAAGGTTTCTTGGTTTGCACAGCAGACGGAACCATCAAAAAGAATGCAGAGATGCCAATTCCCAAAGTAAATAGACCTTCGAGTAGAAAGATCCAAGCCCAGCCAGCCATACCGCCAATGCCTCTCATGTGTAAGAGACCATATGCAACGATACTTGTAAGAATACCGGTGATCGATAAAGATGTCCAGAAGAAAGACAATCTAATTGGTAGCTCAGTAGACGTGTAGAAGTAAGACATCCATAGAACTAAGTCAGGAATGAAACCACCTTCAAAGAAACCAATAAGCGCTCTGGTTGTATAAAATCCAGCTCTGTTAGTCATTTTGCATTGCGATATTGTGACAATAGACCAGGCAATCATCTGAATTGGAATCCAAATATCTGACCCCAACCTTTTACTGACCAACTGGGATGGCAACTCAGCAAACAAAAACGTGAGGTAGAAAATTGTGTTGCCAATATTGTATTCAGCAGTGGTCATACCGAGATCGCCTAATAGATTATCAGCAACACCTTGTGATAAATTCTTACGATCAACTTGCAAAGCAACAAAAAGGAAACAGGCTAATAGCGAAACCCTCCACTCTAACTTCCAAACAACTTTTTTCTCCTCCTCCGGGGTCCATGTAAAATGAGGATCAAAATGGTGACGGCATTCATATTTTGATGCCTCGTACAAGTCTCTATAATGTTTTTCAACAGCAGGGTCCAAAAACGGATTTTTTGCAACGGACGACAATTTAGTCGATTGATTGTCAAGGTAGGAGCTGCTGTCGCTACCTTCAACTGTGATCTCATCAACCTGGTTTGCCTTAAGCTCTTGGCTTTCTTTATTCTTTTCGTTTCGGAATAGCATATCTTTGTTATTTTTTTAAGAAAATTAGCAGGGTCAATTCGACAAAAGTACCACAAAACTAAAACTGTTTAATTTTTTTCTCAAGGATATTAAGAGGAATTCGTTTCATACTTATAGGCAAACAAAATTTTTTCACTGAAAGGTTATGGTTAAACAATCTTTTACCGCTAGCTATGGCAAATTAGACGTTAAAGCGGCATTCTCGGCGACTGCACTTCAATGGTTTGTAAGTTTGAAAAGGAGCCCACCCAGTAAGTTCAATTTCACCCTTTTGTTAAAACGGACAATCCAAGGCGCCACTATAAGGCTTATGCCTTTTTGAGTTTCAATGGTGAGCCACTGTGGGCCCTGTATTATATAATCTTATTTATCTCGAACTGCTACAACTTACAGGTGCTGTCGCCTCGTCCATGTATTGGTGCGTATCTCGGAAGAACGACAACTGTATGAATGGATATGTTCTTAAGATCATATCGATAACCATACAAATATATATATAGTACGTGAGAAAATAAGTTTTCGCTTGGAAACATGAGAATTGATGTGCCACTTTTCGGGAATCTACACTAACCTTATTCCTTGGCTCTTAGCTTTCGGGGACGCTAAAAAGCTTGTCCATATTAATCACTTTTCGAGATTGGCTTCCCTCGGGATCACTAACTTCGGATCTTCAAAATTCATAATAATATATTATTTGAACGATTGGAGGTCCCTGGTGAAAAACGAATGGAGATGTCCAAACGAGTGTTTTTAGTAATACATGCCGTTGTCACGTGTGATTGACCGAACAAAAACCTCAATGTTACAGCCACTGCACATGACAATCCATAAAAAAAATGAGATCGTGAGAATCTCCGATATGTGGAGTTGAGCCACACTGGGCGGCCAAAGAGTTGCGCGTCGGTGTTTCACAGTTTTGTAAACAACATGACAATTGGTACTCTGCTTCTTTTCCAAGATCTCTAGCCTTTCCTATTCGGTCTTACTCTTATTTTAGAATGCCTATTCCTTTTGAACATCCATTACTGAATACCATTGATAATTAATTAAGTTGTGGTAAATTAAAATCTATAAAAGGTCTACATCGGAGTGTGGTGGTCACTAAATTGCGGGAACAGACTTTCCCAATCAAAGTTGTTCATATCAGAGGAAATTAAAACAGGAGGACCTCCAATAAAGTCTGAAAAATTGTCTTCTGGCGTCAATAGGTCCGATACGGCTACCCCAGTCTCGCGGAAATTATCAGAATCATGCTGCACATTCCAAGAGTCTTGCATCATGGAAGCCTGGAATTCGTCACCCCATAATTTTCTAATTTTACTTAGGACCATCTTGAACGATTTTTTCGCCAAATTCCACGTCTGTGAACATTTCGAGAGAACATACAGGAAAAACTTCAAGTTTGTTTTCATCGATTCTTTGTTTGGTGCTTTCTTGCCGTGAGAGAGTAGAATAACGCTCAAACTTAAAATCGAAGCGTAAACAACCATAATGGGCGCTAATCGTAAAGTGCCGTGGTAATGGTCAAAGGACTCGATCGATATCTTGAGATCAGCAATGGTTTCAAGGCAGATTTGCAACGGGCTGATAGTATCTTCCGAATTAGCGAGATTAAAATCAGATATGAACGGCCGGTTCAAGCACAATATGATCAAGTAGTAGAAATAAGGAATGGAAATTATTGTTGGGTTGTGAAACTTTGTCTTTAAATCGGATTTGCTCCAAGATAGATCACTTGGTAAATGGCGTCTCCATTGGATCAGCTTGTTATTATAGAGATTTAATTTTTCTATCCTTGAATAACGGAAACTTGCCAGGGTCTCATTCCATCTTTTGGAATTACCAAAAATGTCAGAGACTATGCTATCCAAGATCTTACATAGCTGTATCAGTTTCTCCAAACTTCTCGAAACATCCCTGTTTGAATCCGAGTTGTAAGTATAATCTTTAATCATCTCGTATGGCAAGTTAGGCAACCCACTCGAGTCTGGGACCGTTGCATCCAATAGGTTTAACGTTGTGGGTCTTCCTAACATTAAACTTGTAAATCGGTCATAAAAGAAGCAACCCCAGTAAATCCTAGCCCTCAGGGAGATCTGAGTCTCAGAAACAATGGCTTCTCCTGGAAACCAGTTTTGTGGATCTAATTGGAAACCAATATCTACACCCATCCTGTAGGCCATTCCACTTAGTAACCAACCTGAGGATGTTCGCCCACTACCAATATCGTATATCGATAAACATAACAAAGTTTGTACGGAGGTTATGTGGGGTTTGTCAAACTTGGTCATCATGTTGTTTCTTGAAATCGTGTAAAACTCTTCCGCTTTGTCCCTTAATTGTGTATCTTCAGAAACCAAAGCCCCAAGGGACGCAATTGCATATATTAGTTCTTCTGAGCAAGATGAACTCTGAACAGTTGAATTAAAAAAATCATCTAAAAACGATTCCTTATGAACATACAAGTTGAGACTCGCATATTGCCATTTAAAAAAATTGGAAATCCCTTGCAGTAAGGACGGCGTATTTAACAGTACGTAATTGAATGAACATGAAGAAGGGACTGTAATCAAGTTGCTTTGTATTTCCGAAACTCTGTCTACTATGCTATGATACGCACTAGTTGGACCGAATACGGAGATCCCGTCTCCTGTATCTGAATTCGAGACGGTTAGTTGAAAACTAGCATTGGAATTATCATCAACTGAGTTACGATTCTCTCCTAGTGATGGTAACATTAATTCATTTTTGGCCTCTAACATTGCAAGGATATTATCAGCCATCTGTTGATGCTTCGATGTAAGCTCTTCTGATAATAATCTGAGCGAAGACACAACTCTCTTGTGGATATTCTCATACCGTGCAATCCTCGACTCGATGTTTCTAACGTAAGTTGTTTTATATCTCAGGGTTCTTCCATCGTTGGTTCGACTATCAGTACATTCAGTGCCTGCTATAACGCAACCCTCACAAGGTCTCTGGCTGTCACATTTTCTTTTCTTGGAACGGCATCGAGAACACGCATTCGAAACATGTAACGGCCTCTTTTTTGTTGGCACATTATGATGATTTTGTTGATTCATATCATCTGGAGCATATCTTTATAATTCAACTTGGATACTGCAGAACCCATGGGTATGTAAATTCGGTAAAATGCCACAATAAACGATGCATGATGTTGTTTACAAATTACATGAAATAATCGATTCAAAAAGAGCGCCTCAACTTCTCTTACGTAATCACTAGAAAAGTCGTTTTATGGTTGGATTGCCATGCTTTCACCTCGAAGCACAAAGCAAAGCGCTCGTCCAATGGAACTATTGTACTCGTATGCTCTGGTAAATGTTGTGGAACTCAGTAAACAAATGTTATGTTGGATTAAAAACATTAAGAACTATAAAGTGATATATAACTGGAAAGAAATAAAATAAATAAGTGGGTTCTGTATATATCTATCTGCCATATTTCATCACAATAATCGATTTAGCTGTTTTGGCTAGGATTGTACCATATTACAAGTACTATCTACTTGACAGCTTGCCCAGAATACTGACTATAACTTAAATGGGCCACTCTTACGTTTAAAACTAGTAAAGGGAATACAAAATAATATCACTATTCTAGGCTATCATAAAAAAAAAGAGGTGTATGTTAGCAAATAAAGAAGCTAACCTGAAATAACATGCTCAACATAGTTGTAGAGCACAGCTTCTTCTGACCTAATTGTTCTGGTTTTATAGACCAACTTATGAACCACAATCATCAGAATATACCACGCAATACCAATATATGTAGTGATAAACAATTTATATTGAAATTTGTTAATGAAGGAATTATAACCATTAAACAGCGCGATAGTAATGGTAAAGAACAGTGCAATATAAGATGCATATGGCTGACCCCACATTCTGAAAGGAATATCGTCACGTTGAACATTTTGAGCCACGGTAGCTCTGTAGTAGCCAATGTAAGCAAGCGTGATATTCATCCAGTTCAGAATCCCAAAAACCGTAACTGCACTTGAGAAGTATCCAAAGATAACTGCGGATGATTCCTTTGTGTTCATGTAGGCCAACAGCCCCCACATACCAGTAAACAGACTTGCATAATATGGATTACCGTTTCTGTTCTTCTTCAGAAAGATTCTTGGAGCATACCCATCTTTTGCTAGACCGTACACCGTTCTAGATCCAAGGTAGATATCGGTATTGGCCGAAGAGCCAACGAAGATAAGTAGACAAGCATTGATGAAAGATGGAAGAATCTTTATACCCGAAGTCTTGAAGGCAATCACATACGGAGAAGCAGAAGCATTGCTACCTGAAGCAGTGGCAAGAATTTCGTTCGTAGGGGAAACCGCTAATCCAAGAGCAAACACACCAAAGATATAGAAGAAGCAAATTCTGAAGATGACCTGTCTAGAAGCTCTTGGAATATTCTTCTTCGGATTTGGAGTTTCACCGAAAACAACTCCCACAGATTCAGAACCCACATACGAAAAACAAGACTGAATCACACAAGCCCACCAGCCGAGAAATCTTCCAGTTTTACCTGTCACCAAGTACTCAGTGAAAGCATTCTCTCTCCAGTATTGGAAACCGATGGTCTTATGAGTAGGACTACCACCACATGTAATGACGATACATGTAATAAAACAAATGACCAATACAATCAATTTTGCCAATGCAAACCAAAATTCCATTTCCCCGTATATCTTGACGTTAAACCAATTCACAAACATGATAGCTACCAAGAACACCGTGATGAAAATCCCAACGTTCAGATCTTGTCTCCAATACTGAATAATAACACCGAGTGCACTTAGATTGGCAGGCAAAACAATTGCGTATTTCAAGAAGTAGTTCCAACCTGCGGCAAACCCAAGAGATTTATCGACGTATCTTGCACAGTAGCCAGAGAAGGCTTTGTCCATTGGAGAAAACGCCGCCATCTCACCAAGGGACAGCAAAACAGTAAGAAGTAAGCTACCAGAAAAAATGTAGCCAATAAATATACTGCCTGGGCCGCCTCTTTTCAACGCGGTACCGCTACCAATAATCAAACCTGTACCAATGGCACCTGCAATGGCAAGCATGTTGACATGTCTGAATTTGAAGTCTCTCGCAAGTTGATCATGTTCGACGATATTTCCTTGTTCATCAACCAACGTGGATCTGTTTGGATGCAGTGAAGGTTCAAGCTCACTAACCTGTACGCTGACTGCCGATTTCAACTTTTCTGAAAATTTGTCCATCGTGGTATTGAGATTCATATATTGAAGAAGCTAATCGATGTGATGGTGTTTTGTCCGAAGCAAAGGAAAATAACACGCAACATAGAGCTTATAGATTATTGGAAAACAAGCGAGATATATAGACGGAATGAATCTGGAATAAAGTTCTAAAGAGTAGGTTGTTATCAGTCTTGGATGCGAAAGATAAGCTAATCTGGCTTAAGGTAATCAAATCTATGGCGATATTGTCGACAAACTTTATGACAACTCATTTCTTTCAGACTATCAGCAAAATAAGATAATGGCGAGAACATTGCTGTAGATTATGTAGCATGGCAGCATGGCAGCATGGCAGCATGGTCTGGGTTAAGAAAAAATTGCTATTGTGCCAGAGATAGCAAGCACAATTAGATCCGTTGTCACTTGAGAAGTAAGTTTTGGAACGGGTTGTAAATTGTAATCACACACGGCGGTGCTGTGTACTTTATTTTGTCAATGCCGTTGAAACTTCAGCGTCGCTCGGTCGATTTGCAGCCTGTGCTGGTGCTGGTAGCCGCACGGCACGGGAATTAAATCCCGTACTCGAAATCACACGAACAGCTAACATCAAAACGGTATCTGTGCAAACGAAAGCAAACCTTATTACCATTTTCAGAGTAGTTTTACACAATTTCGGGATTTAAATTCCATCCAATAATTGTCATTGGTTTAACTTCAGCTTCGTAAAGTAAACTCGGTCAACCTTGGGATGAAATTCATGCGTATAAGTATTATAAAAGCGGATGGTATCCAGCCACCGATGATACTCAGGTTATGTTTCTAGTACACGGCACAGTACAGTACAGTTTCCGCTCAACATATGTAAACTACAAACTAGCTATCTCAAGATGACTGGTCCCAACTTTTCTGAGCTCATTGAACAGTATCGCCACCAGGTGCCCATTGTTAACAACAATGATGATTTGGTCTATTTGAATGCGTCTTATCAACCACCAATGAACACAATTGTTTCCAAGTCCATCGAACAATATGTTTCTGAAGGACTGAATGATCCAAATCCCAAACCCAACTGGATCAATAAGTGTGAAATCACGAGAGAGATGGTTGCCAAACACTTGAACACCAGTCCAGAGAACATCGCGTTTACTAGAGATACCACCGAAGGTTGTAACCTTTTCCAAAAGTCTTTGCAGTGGAAGCGTGGTGATAATGTTGTTATCATTGAAGGTGAACACCCAAATCAAAGTCTGGGTTGGCTCTCATTGGTGAGTGAAGGACTGGCAATCAAGATGATTCCATCTAATGAGGAGACATTGGAACCTTTCAGTGTCAAAACTTTTGCAAGATATGTTGATGCTAACACTAAGGCAATCGGTTTATCATCAGTGATGTTTCATTCCGGTTTAAGGAACGATATCAAAGAGATCTGTAAGAAGTATCGTGTGCAAGGCATCCACGTTTTTGTCGATGCTACTCAGGAAGTTGGTTTTGGTAAGATTGACGTCCAAGATTTGAATTGTTCCGCTATGGCATTCGGTATCCATAAAGGGCTGTCATGTCCAACAGGTTTGGGGATTCTTTATGTCGACCCTAAAGCTTTAGAGGATTTGAAACGTATTCCACCTGTTGTTTGTGGTGGTTCTGTCTGCAACCTGGATAGTTCTTTGAAAGTTTATTCCGACTTTGAATGCTTCAGCACCACCCGCAGATACGAACACCTGAATAAAGCAATCATGCAATGCTTATGTTTGCAAGAATATCTGAAATTTTTGGATCAAGTTGGTACCGAAAATGTTCAGTCCTACTTGGAGGGTTTAGGACAATACTTGAGAGATAGATTGAAGAGCATTGGCGTTCCTGTTTGTGGTCCTGACGATACAGCACTCAGATCCAGCCATAGCAATGTCATCCCTTTCACCAATTCCAAATGGGGTGAGTACCTTGCCTCGAAGAATGTTTTGGTTTCCCAATACAGATCGGGTATCAGATGCTCACTTGGTCTGTACAACAATAAAGATGATGTTGATAGGTTTGTCAAAATTATTGACGACGGTGTCAAGGCTGGAATAAAGCCTGTTTAGTTTCATGTGGCTCTAGAGTCGTACTATATAGTAACATAATGAGATTATTATCAAAATAGGCTCTGTATCTATACTCTTGAGTTTTCAGTTTAAAGTGTAAATATTACTCTGCTTACCATAACTCCTGTTCACCAAATGACGGCAAACATCACAATTAGCTCAGTATCTTGTTCTTCACCCTTTAATATAGCTGACTAAAACTTCACGTTCCAAGACCCGGACAGTCGCAACAATTGAACCAATGCACCGGAAGATAGTCGATTATACCACACTTTGCATGAGTCTTGTTCCCATTACTTTTTCATTTCTCATGTTCTCTACAGAGAAACAAGTTTAAAAGATTGAATTATATCATAAACAGGGGCGTAAAAGTTAGAATTAAGGAAATATATTCAAGATGCAAATCAAATTAGTATGCTGGTTTATACATCAGCTTCAGCCCAAGCACTTGGGCGCAAATGGTCGCCAACTCTTTCGTGAACCACTTTAGCTGACTCAAAGGGGCTTAATCCAGTTAACTCTCCCGGCCCTAAACCTTTCAAAGGGTCTGCAAGTGTGTCCCTTATATCTTTACCCTGTGAGTCAGTGAAACCATCTTTCTTCCCATTCACCTCGACTTCTCTAGTTGATATTCTGTTCATCAACTTCAAAAAATTGGAACTCTTGAACTTTGATGAGGTATCCTGCGAAACGGACGAGGGCAAGTTGTTCATTGTGTTGAAGACAGACATAGCTATTCTCGCTAGCTTAATCTTCTCTTCTTCGTCGAACATCTTAGGTTCTAAAACTTCTTCGACTTGAGGGATATTTTCTTCGTACTGATTTAGCTCTGTTTCCAAATTATCAAATGCAGAATCAAAATCAATCTGCGAAGGTTGATTTTGTTGCTGAGCTTGCAACGGTGGTTGTTGCGGTGGCATGAAAGATTGGAGTGGTCTTGCTGAAGCAAATCTAGTTTCATACGATATGTTAGGGAGACGTTGAGATAGGTTGCCAGCGTCAGAATGATAAGAGTCACGAGATATCAAGTCTTCGTGAATTGACTCTCTTTGAGCAAACTCAGATGACCAGTCGGAACGTTCATGCAGGTTTGGTTGAGGCAACTGTCTGTAACGAGTGACAGATATAGGCTCGGATTCGATCTCAAGATTTTGGAAATCATTTATCCAGCTTTGACCATACTGTTGTGGTAGTTGAGTCTCGCGATGTTGAGGTTCAAATGTTATCGGTTGGAAATGCTGGCTTGAAAAATTTTGAAAGTCATTTTGTAAGCCTATATCTATGGAGTTAATCTTATTGTAATTACTGAGCTGCTGTCTATGGCCAGCATGACTATTGGAGTTTAGTTGATGATTCAGGGAATTGTCCAAGCTCGCATGTGATTGTAGCTTGTTCAAAGCCGAGTTCGCTGAACATGATGCGGCGTCGTTGTTGAAAATACTCATAAGGTTATGTATAAAAATGTATAAAAATGTATAATGAAACTGGTGTGCTGATTAAAGAACAAAAGTAGAAGATGAACAAAAAAAAAAAAAAAAAGGAAGAGACCACAAAAATGAATAGGTTAGAGACCATATATATATATATATATATACATGATTCAAAAAAGAAAAAAACATGTGCTCAAATCATGCGAGGAATGACTTTAAAGTCTGAAAGCTTCCTAATTAGGAATTGATATGCGGGGATCCGCATGTAAGGGTGTAAGTTGAGACGCATCTCCCGTATGGACACGGTGCAATAATTTGCCGGGCGGGCACCGGAACAATGTGAGTCTCCGGGGTGGGACGCTGCTGTGTGTGTGGGGTCATTCGTTCCAAGCCTACGACGTCGCCCGTGTCGTACAGCCTACTGCCAGCAACCATCCTAACTCTACGTATACGGTTGATGATGGGGAGTTTTTTAAATGTTGGTAATGAACTAGATCTATTGGCAGTGAACTTAGTATATATCAAAAAGGATTTAGGTGCGTGGACGGAAAATAGCTCATGTCCATTTTCAATCTCTCTCTTCGAACTTTTCCTCAACCCCAGCGCTATAATCAAATGCTCCAAGATAATAATTATTGATCAGATCATTAAGAGTACTTTCGGAAAATTTTGTTCTTGGCACCTGTATGAATAGTTATATGGCTTAGAAGATTCTGATTCATAGCGATGCAATATGGCCATCTTTCATGATAATTGAGATGTTTCGAAACCTCAATACAGGCGTTTCAACCTGGTTTCTCATAATTATTATCGCTATCATAGAAGAGAGGCAATGCCTTTTTGTAACCTCCGTAACCTCCGTGAGTAGAAAGTTGATCATTATCCTCTACGGTAGCATTGGAACTCGGAATCCTGGAGTGAAAATCCAACTATCTAGTAATATCCGGGCTCTTAATTTGAACCTTAGGAAACCATAAAATTAACCCAGATTTAGAAATTAACTTTTTATAGTTCTAAAACAGGGATTATGTATAGTCTTCCAGTGAATATTCTTTTTTGCTGCACTGTTCAGATAATAATAATATATTCTAGACTGCCAAAGATGCGAATTTTTGAGAAATTCCAAAATTGAAGTGTACACTAGTTGACGCGGGGGATCACTCTTGTAAAATGGAGTAGGTGTGAACTCACGGAGAATAGATTTTATTATTTGTATTATATTATGACCATTACAAGCAAAACTCGATTTAAATAACAAGACGATTATCTGCATAATAAATAGTAAGGATTAAATATTAAATTAGAAAAGCAAACAGAGAATACGATTGAAGTAACTATATAACCTAAAAGGGAAGCGAAAAAGGCAAAAAAGAGAATCTAACATATAGAAATCCCCCTAAAATTTAAGCACTTTCTTTACCAGAAATCTGTTGCGTAATAGACATCACAGGCTCTAGCTCACCAGAATTAATTGCACGCAGAATATCTTTTTCATCTTTATGTGACTTAACATTGGTTAACGAGTGAACAACATAGATATCTTCATCCTCACCAATAGGTTCACCTTCGTGAATAATATCTGGCACATTCAAATTGCTCTTTGGACCTTCGTACTTACCTTTAGCGTAAGCATAGTAGTATATCACAGCTATGATCATGGTACCTGGAGTAATGACAACAGTGTAGTTCATGGTCGTCTTGGTAACCGTTGGATTTGAAGGGAACATAACCAATATGATAATGAAAACAATGAACAAACATGTTGTCCAACCAATTATCGGAGATAGAATAGGACCTGTGTAGAAAGAACCTGGCACAAATTTATGCTTACCGCTGGTTAGTCTTAAAAAGATTGGTGTACCCCACGAGAAATAGTTACCAGCAATATACAAAGAGAATAATGCGTTAGCTGCAGTAGTACCAATCAAACATAGCAAACCCATGATTAAGGCAAGAATACCACCATAAATAACAGCTCTAATAGGTGTCGATAGTTTCTTGTTAACAACCTTAACAATTGGAGCAAATGGAAGGCCATCATCTCTAGCAAAAGCCCAGATTTGTCTGGAGATAGCTGTCAAAATAGAAGCACCCATCAGCCATTGGCAGAAGGCAATCAATGACATGAATGCAATAGCCCAGTTCTTGCCCAGAGCATTGAAAATAATTTGGGCGATTGGACTTCCAAACTCACTGTTGATAATTGCTGAGACATCTGGACCCATACATGAGGCAAGAACTATACAGATGAAAAACCCAAGGACGTAACAAGCGGTGATAGATCCAATGATACCGATTGGAACACCATGGGTGGCATTTTTAGCTTCTTCAGACATGTGAACACAAGAGTCAAAGGCACCAATGGTCCAAACAGCAGGCATAAAACCATTGATGACCCAATTCCAGCCAGGAGTCCAATCACTGAAAGGTTCATTGTGACCAAAGATAAAGGAACCCGAATTGAAACCCACACCATTGACTTTACAACCGATTGGAACAGCAATGAAGAAGAGAACGATCAAACCAAGATTGCAAATAATTGAAACAGTCTGAAGTCTGGAAACAAAACCTGAAGCGAAACAAGTGATTGCAATATGCGAGATGACACATGCAACATAGACTCCGTACGTTCTTGAAGATGTGATATCAAAGTTACCGTCTCTATGAATAGAGACAGCAGCTAAAACTTCACCTGCAAAACCATAGTCAACTGAACACAATGCACCAACCAAGGCCACAGAGTTTGTGTTACCAATCATGTATGATAGGAAAACTTTGATCTTTTCAGGAGCGAAGAAGTAAGTCCAATAGAACAAACCACCAGATGTTGGAATTGCAGAACCCAGTTCAGCCATGGAAATACCAATTAGAAGAATGAAAAAAGATGCTAAGAACCAACCCCAAACCAATGTTGTAGTACCACCAGTCAAAGCTTGAGCTAACACTGAAGCGATGGATGGGAGTAAACCCATAATAGAGAAAGCCACACCAAAAACTTGCAAGGTAGAAAACTGACGTCTTAATTCAGCTTTGTATCCGATCTGTGCTAACAATTCATTGTCAGAATGGGCAGCTTTAGCATCGATGACATCAGGATGTTTTATTCCACGGTATCTGCTGTATGTAACGGTAATATCTTGCCCTTCAGTCATATTGAAATAGAAAAATTGTCTGTTAACAAGGAGTACGAACGATGAATAAGTTGCAAACAGTAAACCTTTTCAATATTAAAATTATCCGCGTATGAAGTTGTTAATATAGATAGTTGGAAGCATTGAACGTTTCGAAAGCAATTGAGATTCAGAATAGGCTTTAGTCGCTTACTTATATATATAATTATGATATATGCAACCAGCCTGAGTGAATCTATGTGTTAGATAAGATAGCGGAGTCGGATCTGCTACACTAGAAAATAAAACAATAGGTTGCCGCTGTAAAAAAAAACGCATGAGCTTTGAGATCTGATCAAATTTATTGATTCAACTGTGGAGCTGGTAAAGAAGTTTCCAAATCTCATCTCATCGCCGGTGACTAGCGGGAAAACAATTGATAGGCTTTTTGTAGGAGTGCTTCATCTTGACTAATTCAGAGAAATAACATTTCGGTACTAAACAATTTGCCAGGTACAGGAAAAAGGACAGCCGTTAAGATGCCAATTAGCCAAGCCCCTATTGTTGATACCGCCGAGAGCCCGTTCGTTCTATGGAACCGCGACAAAGTTGCGCTACGGCAATATGCAACGGATGAATGCTTATCGCAACGTATCTTGGCCACAACTACAAGATGAAAGCGAACCAGAACGGTAGTCGGATGACGACTAAAAAATTGCACTATGGTTGTATACAGCATCAGTATGCTGAACCATGCTCAGGGTCATGCGACAGTGATTCATAATTCACAACCTTCATTCTGATCCACTATTCGTTGTTTAAAATACTTTAAATCTATCCTTGATTGGCGTATTGATATACAGAATATTGCAAACTGAAAGTCCAACAGAATATCACAGAGACTGTAAATCGACAACAGCGCTAATAGAACATCCATCCTTCAGTCAAAGTTCATATACATTATAATATATATAATATATATGAATATATATATATATATATATATATTTATATCATGTTTATCGGACGGAAATGATTACGGTTTTATTGCGTTCAAAGCGTGGAAATTGTTTCCCAAAGGGCGAGCATGGTGTATTGTTTAAGATTAGGATCCAACTATAATTGTACTGGACAATAAAAGACGAGCCGCGGAATCCAAGAAAATTAAAGAGATATATATATATATATATATACAACATGCTCAGGAGTTGATTATATAGAACGCAGTTATAGATGTGACGATTATTCTATGATGATCTAATTATAGTTGTTCTTGGTTAGTATTCACGTAATAGACTATATGAGATATATATATAGAGTGCTGAAAGGCAGTGTGGAGAAGTCTGTTGGTTGGTCTCTGAACAACCTACAGACCACTGTTTTTTTTCTTTTTCAGTACTAATACGCCTCCCTAAAAAGAAGCACTCCTAAAGTAGTAAATAATAGAAAGGAAATAATCAAAAGGACCAAGTATTAAAAAGAATACTTGATTTGTTCGCAGAACCAACGTCGATAAGCGTCGATAGACGCCTATAGTCGTTACAAGTTTACAAGTTACAACTTACAATATATATATATATATATGTATGATCACAATACACCGATCAATAATTTTTCAACGATTCTTCGTTTTGTACTATAGCCGATGATGTCCAACTTAACTAAAATCTCAAAGGAAACTTCTGCTTGATACATGCATGAGACGACTGGCAAGAAACCCAGCGTTCGGCAACATTTTGAGAAAACATTATGTGAGTATGAGTAATAATACTTGTATCTGTATTAGATTCTATATAATAACATTCTAACGAAACTGTCGATCCATGTACGTTAATTTTCAATGATCCTTTACCTTTGGCACTAATTATCTGACCGTCAGCTAGGGCAAGTCGATGCTCTGTTGGCTGTAAGTCTTTGGCTATACTCGTTATGCTGGGTACATGAAACCTCTGCTCCGCTGTCCAATAACATAGTTGATCTTGGCTGTTAAGAATCCTCTATACTATAAACAGAGTCGCTAAAATCTGAGGGATACTCAAGTTCTCGAATCTTTGGTTCTTTAACGACCATCTGGTTGAGCTTCTTAGGTTTCTATTCAGACTTTTATCATTTTCTATATGGTTGTTACACGCTGATCTGTGGCCCGTCCCTGCTTGCAACTCCTGCAATATTTAGCCTTATCCTTGACTTTTAGAGTATAGAAATGACTTGCTCCACATTTTTTTAAATATATGTTATATGCTGCCCTTTGGGATGCTCCGCTGAGAATGTGACGCAAGTAACAGGAAGCTCTTCCTCGTTAACAGTGATCTTTTTCGTTTGATACCATCTGTACTGGGGGTTGATGAATCATTGTAATAGAATTAGTGGCGTAAATTGGCACATATATTTATTGAAATTGGAATGTGATCTCTTTGGTAAGCACTATTTGTTTTCGCATTTTCCTGTGCTGGAGGTTCATATCGTAATGACAGTAGGTCATTGTGCTGAATATACTCAATGATATCTTTCTTGTATGGTGTTGAAGAAAACTGAGAATTGCTCTTTCGTTCATGTTTCTCAATTTTGGTGGACACTTTGCAGCTGAAATTGCCATGACTCCTATTAATCCTCGGTTATAGTAGATTGTTGTTTCATCTAACAAGCGAACTAATTCATTTGTGTATTCAGTGATCACATGCTTTAGATATCCTTGTACGTAATGCAATGTCGAATATGAAAGTTCCAGAAGTTGGTTGCAGCTGGATATTCACTGCCAGTGTTGACGTTTTGAATCATTTGCATATACTCAACAAATTATGCTATCCGGTAGTTGCTCTTAATCCATTGGAATATATTTTGACCAGTGATGCTGGCATATTGGAAGGCCACCACTTTTGAAATATGTTGGTTCCTGTAGTAAAATGGATCAATTGATGATTATAGCAGCGGCGTGAAAATTATAAATTTATCGTTAGTCATTATATTTACCCTTCGTTCTCTATAATAATCATCTTCTTTCCAACTTGATTTCACTTGTAGCCTGCACTATATATACAGTCGCAGCAAGTCTCACGGTGTCTTGTCGCAAAGTACTGTATTTTTCTCGATAAACGGCTCTGTTACGTAAGAGCGGCTCTTTTCCTTTAACAGTAATCCTTTTGTTTGGAGAACTGAGTTTTTTTACCAGAGAATTAGTTCTTCACGCAAATTTTGACCCTTTCCTCCATCAAATATCTTACCAGTTAAAACTAACTTACTCCATATATTAATATATCGACAAGGATAATTATTAAATATAAAGTCAATTTTTTAGATAGGCAGTAAGTTGAATGGAAAAATGCTCGTAATTAACAACAAAAGCAGTTTCTCCAGAGAAATGGTAGAACTCCCACGCAAACAACAGTTTTTACGTAACAGAGCCGCTCATTGAGAAAAAGACAGTAAATTGCGACAAAACACCGTGGTGTGAGGTGTGACTGTAT
Organism: Ogataea sithepensis; assembly: GCA_030564825.1. NCBI lineage: Eukaryota > Fungi > Ascomycota > Pichiomycetes > Pichiales > Pichiaceae > Ogataea > Ogataea sithepensis. Next base: position 662 of record JAJMAB010000096.1, on the reverse strand, counting down.
ATATTATATATTATATATATATATATATATAATATTTCCCAGGCGCGGAGATTTGTTTTGAGAGATGTGAGGGAGTTTATACTTCTCTCAAAGAGGGATTATACTATTACTCTTCTTCTTTATATGACGAACGAATAATGGTCTTCTTTCCTATTCTCTTTATAAGCTATATATAAGTTGTTCTTCTATACTGTTGTTAGTTATATACATAGTGTCAGGAGTGACTGTTGGGAATTGTGAGTGGGCGTTTGCCTCCTACCCGTCTACGAGAGTTCGACGACTTGTTGATTTAGGTAGTGGCTTTACCAATCCTAAATCCGGATGTTGGAGGTGAATCCTTGTCAAGATGCGCATGCATGGGGACAGACCGGGTATTTCGATGGATGTTCGTCGGTCACCACATGGTGAGCGCGTCTATAGTGGTGTGGTTCCTGATCTGATTACTGACGATCCCTATTCCCGATTCCTGCAAGTTGTTAACCCGCTTTCGCTGCCTCGGTCGCTGTTCCTGTTCCTGTCCGGGGGCCCTCCAGTTCCACTGTCCACTGTCCACTGTGTCCAGGCTCCCACTTTCAGTCCCGAGTCCCGACTCCCGACTCCCGAGCCTCGGCCCCTGAGGGCTGGACCCTGGACGGTGCTACGGTGGACCCCGATTTCGGTAT